>JAZBGX010000704.1:3077-18328 GCA_037414775.1 Zonitis immaculata | reverse complement strand
ATTGACATTTTATTGTATTTTTTTTCTAGATTAATTATTTCAAAAAAAAAAATAAAGAGGGTTGAGGTGGTTTGACAAAATTATGTAATGTAAATATATTTAATTAATGAAACAAAATAAGTGAGTCATGTAAGTTAACTATTTTTCCAATGCCAAATAATAACCAGAACTCTATTTATATATATATATATATATATTGAATATTTTCCGAAGGAAAAAGTATTTTTGGGAAAAAAGAAAGAAAACCTCATTGTAGCATTTAAAAGAGTTTTGGTTTAAAATTGTTTTTCCTCTATCTGTATGTCTATGAGAGCAAATTTTCTTTGTCGTTTCTTATGAACGCAATAGATTACTTTTCAGTGAATTATTGCGTTATTATTATTGTTAATAAAATTATGCAAATAATAAAATTGTTTTTAATAATTCCGTTTGTTTACGACTCTAAGACCATAAATTGTTTTAGAAAATTAACACGTCCATAATAATAACAATAATGATTCCAATTAATTTGGGAAAGTTTCAAAAAACTACGATACAACATACAACACGATATAATAATTAATTGTTTGTTTCGAGTCAAATTCTATTGTACTTTCTAAATGATAATTGGATTGAGTAGTGCCTTATTGTTCGGATTTGCTTGTTGTTATTATTTTTTGGCTAAATTAATAATATTTTTGCCAAGGAGCTCGTTATAAATTTCTTTCATCCGTATAAAGTAGGTTAGGAGAAAGTTGACTTTTTACAATAAACATTGCAATGAATTTCAGTTTAACATTAGTTGTAGTATTGTCGACATCGTCTCGTAAAATTGAAAGCAGGTAAGGTGCCGCTGGCTAGCTAGCTCGCTCATTTAATCGTCAATCAGATAAATCCTGATAGGGACAATAATTGATTCGGTGATTTTAATGTTCGATTAAGCGACGATCCTTACTCGTTACATAATTGTTATCAATGTTAATTCGAATATAATGATTTTCATCCGTTTTCCGGTAGTATTTCAATATAAAATAATCAAAATGCGCGTTCTAGTTAGTTGTTTATATTATTTTTGTATAATCCGTCGATTGTGTGTTCCTATTTGAAATACCATTCTATATAGCAATGTTCGTTAATAACGGTTTGTCCTAAATAATCAACTCTCTATATTTATATATATGAAAATAATTACTATTGGAATTAGGTCGATCAATTTTTAGGAAAGAAAGTGCGTTTTACTTTCTTTTATTTTGGCGTGTCACTTTCACAAAATCCAATAAATACATTTTGATTCAAATAGAACAACTATTTATGGGAAGAGATTTTATAATTCTATACCAACACGTCCCCCTTTTTGGTTTTTAATTGCGTTCAACACGTCGTCCTATATTTATCCATAATTATTATAGTAATCGTTGTTATTATTTCCATAATTAGAAAAGAAAATGGGCTTGGGTGGTCAAGATTCTACCATACAAGATTACGTTTGTCAACTACCACAATCCGAACGTAATAAAGCCTTGGAAGAACTACGAGAAGATGATAATATAAGGGAGCAATCATTGGAACAAATGCGCGATTGGATCAACAAACACCCCAACATAAAAAAATGCAGAACCGGTATTATTATTATTATTTAATTGAAATTATTGTTTATTCCATTAATCCATATCAATAATATTTTGCATAGATGCTCCATTTCTGTTGCGTTTCCTTCGTACGAAGAAATTCAGTGTACCGCAAGCCTGCGAAATGCTGGAACGTTACTTAACAATCCGCCAATTATATCCGAATTGGTTCCGTAATTTAGATTGTAACGATCCGGAATTATCCGATATCATCAATTCCGGTTATTTATTACCATTAATCGATCGTGATAATGGTAAATTGGTTATATTTAGTTGTGCTGGTAAATTCGATCCATATAAATATACATCAGCCCATATGGTGCGTGTACATAGTTTGGTAACTGAAGCATTGATGGACGATGAAATCAATCAAATCAATGGTTATTCGTATATAAATGATGAAGCTGGCTTCCAAATGGCCCATATCTCATTATGGTCATTGACTGATATCAGGAATATATTGAGATGTATACAAAATACAACGCCTATGCGACATAAATCAACACATTTCCTGAATATTTCATCGAATGCCATAAAATTAATCGAATTTGGTATTTCTCTATTGAATGAGAAATTGAAGAATCGCATCGCTGTAACAACCACAAATATTATTTCAATTATTCTTGTAAAATAATTCGATAATCATATTTTAGATTTATAAATCCTTGGATGAATTACACGCGAAAATTGATAAGAAAATCCTACCGAAAGAATATGGTGGTGAAATTCCTCTACAACACATGTTAGATAGATTTAAAATTTTATTAAATGAAAAACGCGAACAAATCCTAGCATTAGACGATATGTACATTGAAATCGATGAAAAAACATGCCCATTGATTAACGAAATGAATGAAGAACTTGGTGTTGGACTTGAAGGGAGTTTCAAGAAATTAACAGTCGATTAAATTTATATCTGTGATTTCTCATTATTGTCATCATCATCATCATCACCAAATCTTAATTATTATCAATTAATTATTGTTTATAAAGATTTATTATTATTAATTGCACGTTATGTTTTTTGGTTTGTTTTAGATAAGTTTTTAAGTAAGTTAGCCTATGGTGGAAATCAGTTACCTTTGTTCTTTTGTTAGTTTTTATAATTTCTCTTTTTACTTTATAGAGTTTATGAGGAAATGTTAAACAATTGATGTTGTTGATTTATAAAATACTTGATTATATTTAGAAATATCGAATTGTATCGTTAGCAAGTGAATAATAATTATAAAAAATAATAAAATTTGTTTATTGTTTCGATTTGAAATACCCGCTTTAGCAAGTAGACAATTAGCGTCATCTACAAGGGAGGATTGCAACTAATTACTGATTACCAATATTGTAATACTGCATTTCCCCAAATTTGGCGGCAATTTATTTTTGATTTACAAAGTTTTGTTGGTTATGTACTGTGGAAAGTGGAAATAATTTAAAAAAGAAAATGTATCAGAATTTAGGAAAATTCCGCCCTGAACGCGAACAAAAACAAACAAACAATCTACCCAATAATAATAATTCTAATAATAAGTATTGTATTTATCTATTTCGAAATTAATCGATTAAATTGAATATTTGATGATTATTTTAAGGGATGAATCGTCAGAGTTTCGTTTGATGCAAGTTGTTGAAAATGATCGTATTGATTTAATGTATGGATTCGAACGTGTGCGAGATTTTAATGAGAGAACTGGATTTTTATTGAATATGCATTCTGTATTTATTTCGAAATTATTTGCACAATTGTTTTGTTAATTTAGTAACGAATTTTAGGCGGAGATACTAGATGAAGATAAACGTTTAATAGCAGCTGTTGATTTTTATTTTATGGAAGAAGATGGTACACGTTTCAAAATATCTTATCCATTTATGCCGTATTTTTATGTATTAACAAAAAGTGAATATATACAGGAAGTTACACAATTTCTTACAAAAAAATTTACAGGAGTCATTGGGAAAATTGAGTGTGTGACTAAAGAAGATCTAGATTTGGTATTGCTACAATTATTGAGTATTTTTATTGGGTGTTAATTTTTGTTTTTCTTAGCCGAATCATTTGATTGGATTAAAACAGAAATTCATCAAATTATCATTCTTTAGTCAAACTGATTTGATAAAAGTGCGTCGTGAAATTACAAAAGTCGTAAATAAGAATAAAGAAAAACAAAATACAAATAGTTATTATACAGAGATGTTGACAAAAACTTTGGTAGATGATAGAAATAATGTTAGATTGACAACAAATGATCATATGGAGAATATTTTAGATATGCGTGAATACGACATACCATACCATACACGTGTATCAATTGATTTGAAAGTATTTTGCGGCAATTGGTATACAGTGAAATGTAAAGATCCACCATTAATTCAATTACGTTCCGATATAATTGAACGGCCCGAACCGATTGTCTTGGCATTCGATATAGAAACAACGAAATTACCATTGAAATTTCCCGATGCAAATACCGATCAAATAATGATGATATCATATATGATCGATGGTCAAGGTTATTTGATAACAAATCGTGAAATATTATCATCGGACATTGAGGATTTCGAATATACACCGGAACCGGAATATGAAGGCCGATTCAAAATATTCAACGAAACCAATGAATTATTATTGATACAACGGTTTTTCGATCATATCTTAGATGTACGTCCGCATATAATTGTAACATATAATGGTGATTTCTTCGATTTACCATTTATCGAACAACGTGCTGCCTTTTATAATTTAGATATGAAACAGGAAATTGGGTTTTATAAATCAACGAATAATGTGTATTTCTGTCGTCCATGTATACATATGGATTGTTTGAATTGGGTGAAAAGAGATTCGTATTTGCCAGTTGGTTCGCATAATTTGAAAGCGGTCGCTAAAGCCAAACTACGTTATGATCCAGTTGAACTGAATCCAGAAGATATGTGCCCGTTAGCTGTATCAGCACCACAAGTACTATCCAATTATTCCGTTTCAGATGCTGTAGCCACCTATTATTTATATTTACAATACATACATCCGTTTATATTCGCTTTATGCACGATAATTCCATGTGAACCGGACGAAGTTTTACGTAAAGGCTCAGGTTAGTTTTTGTCCAATTTATTAATTTAGAAATACAACACTTTTATTTATAGGGACACTATGTGAGGCTCTCTTAATGGTGGAAGCTTTCCATTCGAACATAATATTCCCAAATAAACAAGAAACCATCTTGAATAAGATGACAGATGATGGTCATGTATTGCATGAAGAAACTTATATCGGTGGTCATGTTGAAGCATTAGAATCCGGCGTTTTCCGTTCAGATATCCCATGTCGGTTCCGTCTACTACCACAAGCATTGGATAATTTAATCGAACAATTACCGAAAACATTACAACATGCTATAGAAATCGAAGAAGGTATACCATTAGATCAAGTGATCAATTTAGACGAAATCAAAAATGAAATCGAAGTAACCTTAGATAAATTGAAACAACAACCGATGCGTTTAGAAAAACCTTTAATTTATCATTTAGATGTTGGTGCTATGTATCCAAATATAATTTTAACAAATCGATTACAGCCATGTTCGATTGTTGATGAGACAATGTGTGCGGCTTGTGATTTCAATAAACCGGGAGCGAATTGCCAACGAAATATGAAATGGATGTGGCGAGCTGAATATGGTATAATTAAAAACAAAAAATTGAATCATTAAATCAATTGTTTATTGCTTATAGTGCCAGCTACACGTAACGAATACTACCGTATACAACAACAATTGGAAACTGAAAAATTCCCACCGAAATTGCCCGGTGGTCCACAACGTGCCTTCCATCAACTAACCAAACAAGAACAAGCCGAATTCGAGAAGAAACGTTTGAATATTTATTGCCGGAAAGTTTATAAAAAACAACGTTGCACCCGTATAGAAGAACGTACAACTACGATATGCCAAAAAGAGAATTCATTTTATGTGGATACGGTACGTGCATTCCGCGATCGTCGTTATGAATATAAAGCATTATCGAAAAAATCTAAACAATCCGTTTTGCAAGCAACCAAACAAGGTGATGCCACTGAAATTAAATCGGCGAAAAATCGCGAGGTCTTGTACGATTCATTACAATTAGCCCATAAATGTATATTGAATTCATTTTATGGTTATGTGATGCGTAAAGGAGCACGCTGGCATAGTATGGAAATGGCCGGTATTGTTTGTCATACAGGTGCTGATATTATAATGAAAGCACGTCAAATTATTGAACAAGTTGGCCGGCCATTAGAATTGGATACAGATGGTATATGGTGTATTTTACCGGCGTCATTTCCGGAAAACTACACAATACTCACTAATAATGAGAAGAAGAGGAAAATTATCATGTCCTATCCGAATGCGGTGTTGAATGCAATGGTAAAAGATTATTTCACGAATGATCAATATTTCGAATTAGTCGATCCGAAAACTTTGAAATACGAACAAAGAAATGAAAATTCGATATTTTTTGAAGTTGACGGTCCATATAAAGCGATGGTATTACCGGCGTCCAAAGAAGAAGGCAAAAAATTGAAGAAACGCTATGCTGTCTTCAATTTCGATGGCACTCTAGCTGAATTAAAAGGGTATTTCTTATTGATTTATTGATTTTTATCTATTTTGAAATATCAAATTGTAGATTTGAGGTGAAACGTCGTGGTGAATTACAATTGATAAAAAATTTCCAATCATCCGTTTTTGAAGCTTTCCTAAAAGGCGATACATTAGAGAAATGTTACAATGCCGTAGCTCAAGTTGCTGATTATTGGCTAGATGTTTTATATTCACATGGTCGTCATATGCCCGATAGCGAATTATACGATTTGATATCCGAGAATCGTTCAATGTCGAAGAAATTAGAAGATTATAGCGGGCAGAAAAGTACATCGATTAGTACAGCGAAACGATTAGCTGAATTTTTGGGTGATCAAATGGTGAAAGATGCCGGTTTGGCATGTAGATATGTCATATCGAAAAAACCGGATGGTGCACCAGTCACTGAACGGTTAAATATTCCTCTTATTGTTAGCTATGATGATAATTATTAGAATATTCGAAATTTTAGAGCGATACCATTGGCGATTTTTCAAACAGAAGAAGCAATACAACGCCATTATTTAAGGAAATGGTTGAAAGATAATTCCATACAAAATATCGATATACGTGATATATTAGATTGGAATTATTATATTGAACGTTTAGGTGGTGCAATACAAAAAATTATTACAATACCGGCGGCAATGCAAGGTGTACCGAATCCAGTACCGCGTGTACGTCATCCCGATTGGTTACATAAAAAAATGTTGGAGAAAAATGATGTTTTCAAACAACGAAAGATCAGCGATATGTTCGCTGCTTGTCCGAAACCCAATCAAGACATTGAAGATATTGCCAGACCTACAACTTCAAATAATAATAATAGACCGCCTATAGTTAGTGTTGTTAAACGGAAAAGAAATTCCGATAAAGAGAATGAATTTAATGAAGATGATTTGGATAGGAGTTGGCGTGAAGTTTTGGGGAATCCTCCACCAATTGGCAAAACAAAAGTTGTTGTTGTTTTATCTTTCGTCTAGTTTGTTTGTTATATCGATTTTAATGTTTTAGGAAGAATATCTAATTTGGTTGAAATTCCAGAAACGTAAATGGTCGTTTCAAATGTTCCAACGTAATGGCGGTCAAAATATCAATGATCAACAAAAATCGAAACGTTCAAAAACAACAAATTCAACAATAATACGTACACAATGTACATTAGGTGGTTTCCTACAGAAATCCCAACGTTCAGTATTAACAACACCATGGCAAATTTTACAAATTGTACAACAAACAATACCTGGTGAATATAAAGTATGGGCATTAATACAAAACGATTTACATCAAATCAAATTAATTGTACCGAGAATATTTTATGCGAATTTAAAACAGCCCAAAGCAGCTGAAGAGGGTGCACTATTTAAAAAATGTAATCGTCTATTACCAAGATCACGACCGGTATATAATTTATATCGATATTCGGTGCCAGAGGAGGTCTTCCAAGAACATGGCAAGTATGTATTTTGTTGTTGTTTTTTTCTAAATAATTTATTTAATTCAATTTCGATTGTTTATAGGAAAATGTGTTTAGATTTGTCGGATCCGAGTGTTGAGGGTGTTTATGAGACACAAGTACCACCATTATTTCGTGTATTATTACATTTGGGTTGTGTTTGTCGTGTTCTACCACGTATCTCGACAAATCTAGATAGTTTCGAATTGGATGATTTGGAAATTGTGAATTTAGCAAAACAATCTTATTTGACTAAGAATTCCATTAAGCATTTGTATTTTTATAATCATAAACATTCAACTAAACCGTTACAAATGTATGGATTATTTTTAACACCAATCAAAAAGGCATTGATTATAGTTTTAGATATTGTACGTACAAATTTGATGCCGAATTTGAACAATTTGTATCAGACTGAAAGGAATTTGAAGTAAGTTTCGATTGTTATTGGTTTGCAATTGTAAAAATTTTATTACGCCTAGGCAAGAGAAGAGCTCAAGTGAAGAAGAATTACCACCGGAAGGTATATCGTTCGAAATTCAAATTGTTAATGATTTGAATCAAGTGTATAAATTGTTGCAAAAAGCTTTACAAAATTACAAAGATGAAAAGAAAGGACCGACATTATTGAATGTTCAATCAACAGTTGATGTAAATTACTTACAAAAGCGTATACCATTATTTAATGATTTTCCAATTGCACAAATTCATGTTAAAGTAACAATAATAGATAAATAATTGTATTATTTAGATTGTTTAAAAATATGTTTTAGGATTTAGAAGATTTATATAATGTTTTGGATTGGCAGAAAGTTGCATCGAAAGCATTGATCCGTCATTATTTGAATAGTGAACGTGTTATAAATTTAATGATTGAACAAAGCCGTTATTTTCATTTACCAATTGGTAATATGCCATCTGATCCGGCTATATTCGGTTGTGATCTATTCTATGCTAGACATTTAAGCAAACATAATCATATATTGTGGTGTTCATCGAACGATAAACCCGATTTGGGTGGTATGCAAGAGAATGATGCAAGGTTGCTGCATTGCAACAGTCACAATTGTTTTCTAATATTTATATAATTTTTTTAGATTATTAGCGGAAAGTCAAGAAAGTTCTAGTGAAGTTTGCAATAAGCCAGGATGGTATTCGAGTGTTTGTATCGAATTAGATATTGATAGTTTAGCCATAAATACGTTATTACAGTCACATCATGTCACTGACATTGAAGGTACAAGTACAATAACAGCATTCGATAATACAACAACACCGTCTGTCAGTAATTTAACAAATAATGAAAATAACACTATATACGATGAAACGACTCGATGTACGGACGCTTTTCGTATATTACGTACAATGGCTAGTATATGGATGAAGGATATTGCTGTTTATCGAAATGTATTTGCTGATTTCCAAATTATCCATTTCTACAGGTAAACAAACAAATATATAGCGGAAATTTATGCTGATAGATAATAATTTTGTTTGTTTTCAAGATGGTTGCGTTCACCAAAAGCACTATTGTACGATCCAGCTTTATTGAGAACATTACAAAATTTAATGAAGAAATTATTTCTACAATTAGTTGCTGAATTGAAACGATTAGGTTGTACAATAATTTATGCGAATTTTAATAAAATTGTAATTTGTACGAAAAAAACAAATACTCAAGATGCTATTGCTAATATTGAATTTGTCGTACATTCAATTCGAAATAAAGAATTATTCCATTCATTAGAAATTACATACAGGTGAGTTTTTTGATTCGAATTTAAATTGGAATTTATTCGAACGACTTGACAATTTTCCAGACAATATTGGGAACAATTAGTTTGGTATGATGTAGCAAATTATGCCGGAATACAAGGGAAATTACTGAATGATGAACAAAATCTGAGTACCAATGACGATGATGAAGATGGCGTAAATCTTTAATAATTGATAAAATCATTTTCTAAATTGTATTCTATTTGCAGTCTGTAGTTATGATGAATTGGAATTTAGCCGAACGTTTACCACAAGATGATGTTTGTCGAAATAGTTTCAATACAATAATAGCTGGTTATATAAATGCTATACATAAATATTTGAAAGAGACCCAACAACAACAACAACAACCAACTGTGGTACAATCAAGTCAGCCATGTTTAGGTTTGAGTGCTTATGAAAATGTTGCTGAATATGCACGTAAAATTCTATCTGGCGAAATTAGTCAAAAATTATTCCAGTATGTTCTTCATTATTGTAATCATAAGTTTTTCGATTTGTTTATTTCGTTTTAGAATCACCGAACGTATTGATCGTCGTATAAAACCATTACCAGATGGTACCAGTTCAGCATTAGAATTTGTCAAATTGATTTGTTTAATATTAAGTCTAGATCCGGCCCTTAAAGATACTGTTGAACAATTACGTTGTAATCTCTTGGTATTGATTAATGTTGGTGAATTTTCGAATAAAGCCCAATGGCAAGATTTCACCGTATCCTATGTGATACCGCAAATTATATGTAAATCATGTAATCATTGTCGTGATATTGATCTAGGTCGTGATCAATATCGTTCCGATACGAATTGGTATTGTCCATTTTGTAATACCGGCTATGATAATCAAGAAATCGAGAATTATCTACTAGATGTTATTTCAAAGAAATTTCTAGCTTATAATTTACAAGATTTACAATGCAAAAAATGCACACAAGTAATTTCATTGATTATTTTTCTATATAATCATTTTATGATTGAGATATTTTTTTGGTTTTAGATAAAATTGGAGAATTTAATCAAGAATTGTCAATGCGCTGGTGAATTCAAATGTCTGATATCTAAGGACGAACTAATCAAATTGTTTGAAACATTTTATAATCTTTCCGATAAATTCGAAATGTTATCATTGAAAGAAACCGTTGAGGAAATTTTAAATGTTTGTAATCCACATTAAATAATTATCTATTAACAATTCAAATATTCTATTTCTAATTATTTAATTATCTGGTCCAACTGGATCAATAACGGGATCGGTGAATTTTAATTCCGGAAATTTCGTCATATCAACACCATCACTACCACCATGCTGTTTCAAAATTTTCTCCAGTTCAGCATTCAATTCACGTTCGAGTTCTGGTGATGGCTCTACTAGCTTTTTACCACTAAAATTATCAATATATTATTATTTTTTTAGTTGAATATTGAAAAAAGAAAAATTGATTTACCCATCGCTTTTCTGTCTGTATTCTCGTATTTTATCGACGAATAATTGTTGGATTGGATCAGTTGCTTTTTGTAAACATGGAGCGAATATACCTAAATTACGAGAATGGAAAGCACCTCGAGCTGAATTTTTCAGATTTATTAGAATCTGTCGGGATAACACTGAAATTCGAGGTTAGAGTTATATAATCGGGTCTAATATTACATTTGAGGATTTTTTTTATAAATAATGGGGAATCAAGATTAATATTAATTTATAATAACGTTTAAAACTCACTTTTGTGGAAAATTTGAAGAATTTTTCAATTAAAATAGGAAAATTTGCCTTAATCCTGATTTTGACGTTCTAAAAATCAGAAAATTTTAAGTCGCCTATATTGGTAACAATGATTTTGGGTATTTTATGAATTACAATGTTGGTTGCCGTGCTTGTCGTTTTATTCCAAATTTTATAGGTTATTTTTTAAATAGTTCCACGTCTTTGTTTCTATTATTTTTGGAAATTAATCGAAATTTGTTAATAAAAATGGTGTCGATTTTGAATACAATCGATACAGGTCATGAAGACATGATCCATGATGCTGAAGTTGATTATTACGGTTTACGTTTGGCAACCTGTTCATCCGATCATAGTGTGAAAGTTTATGATATAAAAAACGGTGGTACAACACCATTGGATGATTTAAAAGGCCATTTCGGTCCTGTATGGCAATTGGCATGGAGTCATCCGAAATTTGGTAATCTCTTAGCTTCATGTTCATATGATCGTAAAGTTATTATATGGAAAGAACAAAATGGTAAATTTGGAAAATATTACGAATACGCTAATCATGATTCCAGTGTTAATTCTGTACAATTTGCACCATCCGAATATGGATTAATGTTGGCATGTGGTAGTAGTGATGGTTCAATATCTATATTAACTTATATCAATGAAACTCATAGTTGGGATGCGAAAAAAATCCAAAATGCTCATGCTATTGGTTGTAATGCAATTAGTTGGTCACCAGCTATACAACCACCAAATTCTGATGATATGGGTCAACCGAAATTTGTCAAACGTTTAGTATCTGGCGGTTGTGATAATTTAATTAAAATATGGAAAGAAGACAATGATCGTTGGATTGAAGAGAATAAATTGGAAGTACATTCAGATTGGGTACGTGATGTTGCATGGTCACCATCAATTGGTCTACATAATTATATGATTGCAAGTTGTTCACAAGATCGCCGTGTTATTATATGGACAAGTGATGATTGTATAACATGGCAATCGAATGTCTTACAAACATTCGATGATGTTGTATGGAATGTTAGTTGGTCATTGAATGGTAATATTCTAGCTGTATCCGGTGGTGATAATAAAATTACGTTATGGAAACAAAACTTGCAAGGTAATTGGCAGTGTGTTAGCGATGTTGTTAAAGGACAAGGGCAAATCAACTGATTCTCATCAATTTCAATATATTGTTTTGTACTATTAAATAATAAATAGTTTATATTATAAGAATATTTAAAGGTCTATGTATGGCGAACCACACCTTACATTATAGAATTGATCGCAAACTTGAAATTGTTCATTGAATAACGTACCATTTGTACATAAAAAAGAAACAAAAGTGTTTCTTCCACATAAATGATAAGCCTACAAACAATTCAATTGATGCTTATAATTGTTTTTGATAAATAAACAATAAACTCACTTGACATCCACTTTCTACATCAGCATAATAACCAAATGCTTTACCTTTACAACTAAATGCGGTCGATGGTATATGCGGTAATGTTGGATAAAATGGTGGATTATGGGGCAAATGTAGATCATGATAACCGTCATATGGTATGGAACCGGGTATAATGTAATGGCCACCATGTATTATCGAAACAATAAAAATTGGTATATCTACAATGGATTGATTTAATATAGAAAATTGATGATTTAATATTTGACTCACACAGTAAAATAATCCGAATAAACTGCATTCTATTCTATGGAAAAATGCAATCTAATACTGTAGGTGAAGTTTATATATGTAAGTGTAATAGAAGATTTGGCTTTAAATGGGTACAAAATGGGGTCATGATAATTGAAACAAATTATACCAATCTACTAAAAGAACTAGTTCTTGGATCATTCTACCTTTTCCATATAGAAAGAGCCAATATTACAAGCATTTTTTAGGTACAAGGCCGGTCTTTAAATATATTTATGACTCCGCCTCACATTTCAATAATAAATAGCTAATATTTTTTTGTTATCTACAAAGATTAATCGATGTAAGATTGGAAAAATATAAAATAGCAATTAATTCAAGCATTGATTAGAGGAAAAAAACGATATAAAGTAAACAATTAACCGTATTATCGTAGATAATAAAAAAAAATTGTAAGTATATAAACATTTATATTCAAATTATACTGATAACGAGCACTGTTGCCGGAGATTAATTCAAAAATCCTATTTCCAATCGTTTTAGCCCAATTTCATACAAAAATATTGGATAAATTGCAATTGCATTTTTCAAGCAACGTTTTTATTGAAATTTTATTATGAAATTGGAGTATGACGATGGAGTATTTTTGCTGATTTTTAAAAATTATAAATTTGTGAGTGTATGATTCAAAAATCTTGCAATTTACAGGCATTTTATTAGATATGGCAACAGGGGCCAATAATTGATTATAAATTGTTTTATTTTCGTCATATTGGTAATATAAAAGTAACTAAAAGTGTGCTGTGTATTGTAGATATGGAGAGACTGGTTTTTTATTTAAATATAATTTTTTTAATTACAGTTTATCTAATTTTAATAAATTGTGTAAATGGGAATTTAGTACACAAAAAATTTGAATATAAATATTCATTTAAGCCGCCTTATCTGGCGCAAAAAGACGGTTCGGTACCATTCTGGGAATACGGTGGCAGTAAGTATTTTTTTAAAAAAGTACACGTAGGTTGTTTGTCTAAAAAAGAACAATTTCCGACAGACTATCATTATCATTATCTCTTTCTATAATATTAAATTATATATTAAAAAAAGGGGGATGGAAAGCGTGTCAAAGAACTTGTCAAATTATTAATCGAACACGTATCTAATAAAAATTTTAGCAGCTGGTTAGCATTTTTAATAATTTTATTTTTGTAATTCAAGATGCAATTGCCAGTTCGGAGAATGTACGGATTGCACCGTCGTTACGAAGTCAAAAAGGAGCTATTTGGATTAAACAGCCATTGAATTTTGATTGGTGGGAAGTTGATATAGCCTTTCGGGTTACAGGCCGTGGAAGGATTGGTGCTGATGGTTTAGTAAATATTAATGATAATATCTATTATTTGATTTATGATTGATTGTTTCGAAAATTGTCTATATAGGCATTCTGGTATACACAAAGTAAAGGTGCATATGATGGTGATGTGTTTGGATCTTCCGATAAATGGGTAGGTTTAGGGCTATTTTTCGATTCATTCGATAATGACAATAAACACAATAATCCTTATATAATGGCTGTATTGAATGATGGTACCAAACAATTTGATCATCAACAGTAAGTGTGTATTGATTCGATTAATCACTTGAATGTTTATATTTAATTTCATCAATAGAGATGGAACTACTCAACAATTGGCTGGTTGTTTGAGAGATTTCCGTAATAAACCATTCCCGACACGTGCCCGTATCGAATATTATCAAAATATATTAACTGTACTATTCCATAATGGTATGACTAATAATGAACAAGATTATGAACTTTGTTTAAGAGCCGAAAATGTATTTCTACCAAAACATGGTTATTTTGGTATATCAGCTGCTACTGGAGGCTTAGCTGATGATCATGATGTTATACATTTCTTAACAAGTAGTTTACATCCACCTGGACAAGTTCCAACAACAAGTGGTGGTAAGATTTTTCTAAATTCAAATAATTTGAATTAGTAATTGTAATTTTTGATTAAGTTCCAGTTGATGAACACCAGAAATTGGCTCAGGAATATCAGGATTATCAAAAGAAATTGGAACAACAAAAAGCTGACTATAAACGTGAACATCCAGATGAAGTAATTTCATTTATTATTGATTTGTACTGTAATGATTTTGTTTTCTAAAAAGGTTAAAGATCCTAATTTCGACGATTGGTATGAGTCCGATAATCAACGGGAACTGCGCCAAATTTTCCAAGGCCAAGGACAAATTTTCGAAGTGATCAAAGAACTGAATCGTAAACTAGATGAAGTAATTGGTAGACAAGAACGCACAATGAGTTTAATAACACAACAGAGTGGTGGTAGTTTAGCACCATCACCTACTGGTAGTGGTCAACAACATCCACCACCACATACTGGTGGTTATAC
>JAZBGX010000703.1:0-26254 GCA_037414775.1 Zonitis immaculata | reverse complement strand
CTACGTTTCATATGACATTCGTTCAATGATTAATAAATAAAATACCATTGACTATAATAAAAACAAAAACATATTATAACGAACAACGGGAGCTAAATTCTTTTCTAATCGCTCATTCTACAATCGGACACGTGTTTCTCGGTTTCTTTAAGTTGTTATTATTATTATTATTATTTTTTTCAAGTATATATAGTTTCATTGTCGATGTCATAATCGAATAGAAACAGCAAGAGCTATAGCCGATAGTGGGCGATAGCTATCCATCTTCATTTCTCGTCTGGTTAGTGTAACTAATAAACCAACCAAGTGATCATAGCGATATGTTCGGAACATTTGATTCTGATGCTAATCATCATAAATGTCATTGCCTTATACATTTTGCTTTATCATCACTAATCAATAACTAACAAGGTTATCAACTTTAGAAAATTCTTAATTACTATAAGTAGACACCTTATAATTTATAGGATTAGTTGATTAATTAATGAGCTAGCTATTTACATCGTTTTTCTAAACTTGCTACAATCTATCGGTGTGATTCTAGTCTCATCGACTATCGTCATCTATACCAAAAACGATCTGATCACGATAACGCTTCATACTAGAATCGCACTAGAAACTTTGCATAAACGATCGATTTATTGGGTTAATTTAATAACAAAATTTCTAAGATCATAAATACAGAAGGGTTTAGGTCGTGACTATGATAATGATTAGACTCGTACATTATATATTATAAAAATTGAGTTTGACTGTATATGTACAATCTTAGCGAACGAACAAAACAGAAATGTATAATTGATGATCGAGTGGAAAATATCTTGCTGTAATAAGAAAACAGGCTTGAAAAAAAAGAAAGAAAAAAAAAACAATAACATAGTCTATCAGATACAATTTCCATCAACTTTTATACGAGATGAAATATTATTGTTGGATAGTGTGTTATCAATTTTCCAACCATTGATGGGGTATTCTAATAATAGAATAGAATAGAATGAGTTCGTTCTTTATTTTTCAATCAATTTTATTTTGTTTTATAGATTAAAATATGTGCATCCTCTGGGAGAGAATTAGTTTAACTAAATTGAATCCTGCATTTTACCACAACGTGTTACTGTAGATATTCCGTTTATAATTGTATCCATCCACTCATTTATTTGTAATAAACAAGCGAACTATAGGCATAAGAAACATGCTCTTATAAAAATCATATATACACTTTGAGAATTTGATAAAGTTATAAACGTTTTCGAAAACGTTCGTGTATTGAATAAGTCGAGGATTAAAATATAGGATCGAAATATATTTTACTATTGGTGCCAACTTTCGGCATCGATTCATCTTTAAATCAACTGGATTATTTATACCACGTAGGTACGTGAGGGACTTTTTGTTTTTTTTGTTTTTCTAACGTTCCCTTTTTATTTCTTCCAAACAGATTGTCTAAGATGAGAAAATGGTTTAACTTATTTTCCATCTTCTCATCTCCTATTGTCGTCTTCTACTATTTTAAAACCGAACGAAAATAATATTAAATCTGCAATTCCATTTAAATTTCGTTTTACCACAAAGACATCGGGCTGAAGATTTGAATAGATCCTAGGCAGGCTTATCGGTATATAACGCTCTACAGTATTGCATAATGTTTGCTTAAACTATAAACGATTACTTCAATAAAGGTTATAGTGGAGGATTTTCGATATTTAGTGTTGCTGAATCGATGAATATAACCATAATTAATTCAATAAAGACTCGATTCGCTTTTTTTTTGTGACATATTGTTAGGATATGTGCACATTTCGATAAAGTTACTTCGATTCTCCGACCACTCATCGCAGTGACATGAGCCATGAAACTACTTCTTTGTGGCATCTAATTTTAGAGGCGAATTCACTAAAGGCTCGTTAGAGCTCTACAGCAGATAAGTTTTAATGCATTTCTTTACAAGAAATCGCCCCAAGTGGATAACTTTCAAAATAAAACCGAAAAGAATAAAAGACAATAAGTCTCGAACACTAATCATATCAGTCCAATACTTCGATACTATATATGTATTCAGTTAAATAAATTGTAAACAAATCGTTCAATTTACTATTATTATTTAATGTTTTTTGTTCATTATAATTGAAGTTGATTCGGACCGATCTCACTTTGGTTATGTTAAAATAATAGAAGGTGTAGCAAAAAACAAAGTTTATAAATCCTTCGTTAACTAGCAAACCGTTCTCACACATAGTTGTTAGCTAATCAGATTATGAGATACAGACGGAGCATTTGTTATTGAAGATGGGATTATCACAACCATCCTGGAATATAAGTTACAAGAGGGATTTAACAACCAGCAGTTGAAGTGGCCGCTAGCGACATACCGTTATCCTGTTATCTAACTTAACAGAAGCTAAGGAAGGAAGCAAGGAAGGTGGTAACGGTAACAATTCCAATTCCAACATAGTAACAATAACTATTACAGATGTTAATCGAGATTCGATAATCTATAAGTTTTTAAAACGAAAAGGATTGACACCGTATATAGTCTCATTCCAAATGATTCAAGAGCATTAGAAAAGAGAGAATTTCTTTGAGTGTACATAGCTTTAATCGGACATATGAACTTCTAATGGTTTCGCTTTTATTTTTATTCCGCCAAAGTTGCAGATTTATTAAACCGAACGATTAAACAAACTAAAAATTCGTGGTTAACGGAATGTCAATAATAAATTTAATCTCAAATAATCTTTTATTTTTGAGAATAAAACTCAATAATTAGCTCAAAGTAAATCTATTGATAATTAAAATCCTTCTTTTCTGAAATGTATAACGTTTCGAACAGGCTATTGGATTACGACTTGCTCGACGTCACACAAAATCGAACACAGTCGCCTATACCGTTCCAGCAGCATTAATAACTTCCTCTCCTTCATTAATGGCTGATATAAATTGTCTTAGACATCGTTAGGATGTTCAATGATATGTGCACGGATCTTTTTTTCAAGGAAAATATTTTTTTTTTATGAAGGGTATCTTCCCGATCTTTCTAGCAACATCAATATTGTTGGCAACCAAAAAAAAAAAGAGCAAGACAAAGAGTGAGGAAGAGAGGACAATGCTTTGATATAAATCTTAAAGTTCTAAATCGCTAGAGTCTCATTTTGGCATCGGTTCACTATAAAATGAGACCATTAGAAAAATAAGTAGAATTATGTGTTACCCTAGAATTACTCCTTTCTTTTCGATATACGACGTTATAGGTCAGTTTTTAGTATGTACACAATGTACATATATAGATATATACAACTATAATTTTCTAATAAATAATAAATGTCAATTTGCACAAAATTCTCTATATAGATTGGAGTGGCAGCTCTGGGACATCTATCCATCTTTCTCTTGTATATTTTATAAAAGACAAACTGTTCTAGAATGTACACTATCAGTAATAGGATTGCGCAGTAAAGCAATGATCTAATAAAGCAAACACCTCTGGGATTTGTTCAGCCGTGAGTCGTTTCACCTCGAATCAATTTTGTAATTAGGGCGTCGGAGTGCGGTCAGTCGTGCGTCCCACGGTAATTCCTTGATTGAGAAATAACTCCCTTTATTCAACAAACAGACAGTATATATACAATATATATATAGGTATATACGGGATAGAACATCTCTCAATTTTAATGGTCCAACATAAAGGGAACCATCGGCCCACAGGGCCGACCCACGACCCTGCCATGATAATCCATTAAAATTTTCAATCAATTTTTGATTTTTGTATCCGTATTTTTAGCTTAACAATATGCAAATTTTCCATTCAAATAATAAAATAATAATAGATTTGTAATTACATTTTCGACTCATCAGAGGTTGCAAGTTTGAAATTTTCCACTTAGAATTTGTTTGGAGGCCACTCGATTGTGGTGGTCGATTGTGGGGTTAATGCGGACCTGCTTGAAATAGTTGTGGTTTATATAAATAGATAAGGATGCTCATCGACCATACGACAGAAGGTTAGTGTTCTTCTCCACCAAGATGACGTAGATGCTGTCCAACAACGATTTACTATCCCCTAGTTGCTATATGTTTGGCCAAAATATAGTGAGAACCTTTCTCCAATATCTATTATACCGTCTGGCTAACATGATTCGATTCAAAATTTATCCGACAAAAGATAAATAAATAAATTGATACAAATGTAAATAAGATCCTTTTCGGGTTTTTTTTTTGTTATTTTATTTTGTTAATCAAAACAGGTACGGTTTTATGGATTTTATGGTTTAGAGTTTAGAGAAATTACATTGGTGAAAGAGCAGAATATCTGGTGTGAATTGCAGCTGTTGAAGGACAATGTCTTGGAATTTCAATTGAGTACATTTTTCCGACACTCCCCACAATAACCCAATAACCACCGTTTATCTAACTTCAAAAAAATAATCCACCTGAAATTCATAAATAAATTATGTGCTAATTAAAACACACCTTATTATAAACGATTGTTGCAACAATAATAACTCAAAAGATAGGATCTTTTATTGAATTTAGTTTGTGGCGATTATTATTATTATTACATATTTTGTTTTATTTGATTATTATGCAACTTAAGTATCAGTATATTGGATTTTTATTTCTACAGAACAAGATAGTGAATATCGGTGGGCAATGGCCTTAAGAACTTTAAACAGATCTCTATGTGGAGAGACAAAAACGGATTGTTGGCGAATGTAAATGAAAAAGTTTATATAGATAGCTGTATAAAGGGGAGTGTGTGCATGTTCATATATGTTTATATTTCTGTGTTGTTGTTGTTGTTGTTGTATGAGTGTATTTTATATCCACATACGAAGGTCGTAGTTGGGGCCGTTTTAAAACCAGTTTTATTTTGTAGCTATGTTATATGTATGTATGGCTTGTCTGTATATATAAAGTGCAAGCCAACGTTATGTTGATGGTGCAATGGTTCCAATTTCCACATATATGTCCGATAAAACCCGCACATAACCACATTGAAGAACAATAAAGCTCGTAATTGCAACAAATCAATAATTTCATCAATTTCGAATCGAATCTAAAAAAAGAAAACCAAAACTATTTTTATAGCTTGTTCAAAATACAAAATAATACAATAACAAAATTCACCAAAGCTCTCTACATATGCAAAATTTGAAGAAAAAAAAGTACAACTATATACGAGGTGTCCTGAAATAACAAAAATCTAATTGAGTAAGTTATTAATGAGAAATTTAAGTTATTTTGTTAAAATTGCTAAAAGCTCATCAATATTCTATCGACTCTATTTGAAAGCCTAACGGGATTATCTATTTTTATTATATTCTAGTCTCGCATCCTGATATAGTTAGTTGCTCATCGAACTATCATCCGACGAAATAAAAGAGATAAATGTGCTTTTATGTATACCATCAAATATTACAAATTATCCTGGAAATAATGCTAATAACAATATAAAACTATTTATTACAAATCCTTTATCATTAATAATAATAATAATAATAATAATAGTAATTATTATTATTATAGTAATAATAATGGAATAGTTGAGGATTAGTTTTGTAATTATAGAGACCGCAACATTAACTTACAGGAATCAACATCATGACATTAAACACCTAGAGAAGTGTTATTATTACCAACACCTGGCAACTATAATCAACCTCACGTCATGCTGGCAAATTAAAACGGATATTATCTACGGCCACTTTTTCACACAACAACACTTCGAATTAAGATTAAAATATAACAAGTTCGTATATATTTATATATACGAATTAAAGCACAAGTAATGAACAACAACAACAACAATACAAAAAGAACTAAATGAAAATTATACTGTAGGCTATACGGAAATTATTCTGTTTGATTGTATAGCGACAGTTCTTATTTTATCTGTTCAACAATTCCAATGAATATTTGTCATTGATGATTATTCTAAGCCGGTTTTGTCATCACAAGACATTATTATTATTATTATTATTATTATAGAATAGATGTTGTCTTGAATTATTGATCAGTTTTATTTTTTCTTTTGTCCTACTATAGTCTTGAATGTTTTTGAATGGTTTAGTTTAAAATAAATAAAACTATATACATATAAAGAAAATCTCGATATTGTCGTTTTCAGTAACATTGTAATAGAAAATCTGCAGCCTCATGAAAGAAATTACATTAAATTGTCGGACCGAGGGACTTCCGCCTTGACAATGCTTTATAGTAATTGCGTTTCGTTCGTCTTAACGACTTTAACTTCTAACAATAAGTCGACTACAATATAGATATATCCTAAACAAAACTATTAGAAAACGTATCTCATTTGTTTTTTGTTTTTTACTATTTGTTACTATACAAGACAAGATTTATATTGACCAAACAACTACCATATAGTTTGTGCAAGAGAATCGCTTGCAGGAATGTCGTGGGATTAGTCGAGCTTTTATTAAATATAATAGACGGTAGCACTTCGTTCTGCATTATTACGTTATCAACAAAGTAAAACCTATAATATCTAGTTGGTTTTAGTCAATAAGTGGCATAGAGTAACAGAAAATTAACGTTATACTGCAATGGTGACTTTTTTTTTATACAAATAAAGTCTATTCTTTTAATAAAAATGAAATAGTAATGGCATGAGATTTGGGGAATTGTGTTTGTTAGGATAATATCAAAAGACCCTCTCGCTTCCACCCCTCATATCTATTTCTGCCAAACATTTATACGATTCAGTGTCGGAAATGGAGTGGTGAATAAATTTCGACTTTCACTAACCAAACAAAGAACACATTTGAGAGTAGTTTTTTTTTTTTATAAAGATCAGCCCTCTATAATATTCACCATATTTTATTATTTGAGGACGAAATATAAGCTATATTTCCATCCATTGAAAAGAATATAAAAAACAAATTTTCGATAGAATCATTTCAATATTATTTTATAAATTTTTCATAAGTTACATATATACGATTCTACAATAAACAAATCCCCTAATTGGATGTCGGATTCTTTTATCGATGACAAAAAATTGATAATCACTTTTGTGTAAGCTGAATCATTTATCATTCGCACTAAGCAATGGCAAGAAGTCTGACATTCGATGGCCTCAGAATGTGGACACTATAATCCCAATCTCGACAGGCTTGTATACAAGTAAACAAACAAAAAAAAAAACATCAAGAAAATTCCCTTCATTTAAAAATTCCTAAAATAATCAATCATGGTGTGTCATAAAATCTGGGCACAATAGTCAAGCGTAATCGTTCCAGTTTCAAATGACAATGGTTTAGATTTAATGAAGTCATAAATATTTGTCAAGTTCTATTAACATTATTATTATTATTATTATTGTTATTATCGTCACTTTATTTTCGGAATTTAAATGTCACACTCACTTGTTTAATAGAATATTATTAGTTTGAACGTTGCTCTGTTCGAACTTCATTTGACTGGTTTGAATTAAGTGCAACTTGAGGGTGAAATACGTGGTGCTTTGTTCATTTAGTTGTGGTCGCGCCAGTTTGACCGTTATAAGGTCGAAGCACTATAAGAGACCTTTGACCGCTATTCAAGATTATTTCGTCATACAATTGTGGCTAACCATCGACATACCACACTAACTACAGTCCACTAACAATAAGACTTGTCTTTATTCTGATAACACAAACAATCAATATATCTGTTATTATATGAAATTAACGTGGAGTTTCTAGATAAAATCAATCTATAATGATTTAAATACGTGAATTTGCTATTCAAGTGGCTATTATCAATTTATTTTTATTATTTATATCGGATTAGAAGAGAGATTTCAATAAAAATAATTATAGAAACAATCACACACTGAATCAAAATTTTATACATTCGAATAAAAATAGGTCAATTGTGAATTATTGTCATGTTGATGCATCCAACTATTTTTCAGGAATAATGGAGTGTTAAAAATGCGCTTCAACAATACTGGAAACATCCTGATGACGCTCAATTTCCGACAGAAATTACAACATCAATAAATTCTCCTATTGTACTTACTTAGATTTTAATTGTAATTTGGGTAAGAATAGAGAATTAGATGGTTGAAAATACTACTTATGTTTTGGGTATTTACCATAAGGCGTATGCTAATATGGCCATTTAGAACGCAGGTTACTTGATTATTGCAATGTGTGAAACAATTTACATTTGGAAAAGTAGCATCCATATCCTCCTCTACGGTCATATTATGTTGTTGTTATTGTTGTAAATGTTTCTCAGAATGGATATAATTCTCATGAATATGAATTTTGTTGTAGTCGTTGTTGTAAATATAAATGAATATGCCCGTTTTTATGCAACACACCACAATAACAATATTACGGAAAAATGCTAAATAAGATTGTATTATACAGTGCAGAAAACTGGAAGGATAAATATTATAAAATATTACAGTGAATTTACCCAAAGGACTGATACCATCGACAAATGGTTATGCGGGGCAAATTGAATAAAAACAATCATTAAAAAAAAAAACAATTGCAATAAGTCTATGATTACATGTGGTAAAAATATTTAGAATAATGTTGGTCTAGCTAAAAGTTGATAAGAAAAAAATAATATGTAATTTAAATTGGTTAAATATTGTAGTTTGCCTGGCGCATCCGCCATTTTTCCACGGTTAAAATTTACACATCAACTTTAAATTCATTTATTATTAATAGATGGTAGTTGAGCTTGTTCGAATAGATATATATATATATATATATACTATAAGTCCTTTATAATCTTATTGTTAGATATATAAACTAGTTCGTAGCGATTGTACGGTAGTGGTCTTAATTTCGGTCGCTGACGGCTATTGTGGCCAGGCATTATCAATGCAAAATGTGCAAACTGCACATTATTATCAGTGCATTCGCAAACATATAACAGATGGTTAAAATGCAATCCGTATAAAATACTATATAATGCCAACTAAGCTTTATAATTTTCCGTAGTATTTTATTTATAATCAAATTAATTACAATAATTCAAAATTATAATTTGATAAAAGAAATTTCAATGTTTCAGTTGATAAATTTTGAGGTCAGTAAAATATTCCGACAATTTGCAATTGTACGGCAATCATGATTTATGCATGTCACATACAAATACAATGACACTAATGGTATAATATGATTATGTTGCCATTATAATGAATTACACTTGACCGATTATCGTCATCTCTATATATATTGTAATCAATTTTTGTCCATCGTGACTTTATTGTTCATATTCTTGAAATATTATGTCAAATTTTATAAATGGGAGACACAAACGGGATATCCAATGAAATTGTTTGAAAATTGTATCCGGCATATTATGCGATTATAATTGCCTTGTATTATTATGCGAACAATTTGTAAAATCCATGGATTTCACTATATAGTAGAATAGATTAAATGATAAACGAGAATATCATCTCATTGTATAGATGGATACGAGCAATCTAATCAAAAGATTATGAAATAATTTCGATCGATATTATATTTCGGAAATAATATGAGATTGATAATTTATCTATACTGCCACCCGCAACTCTCTTCTACCAACAATTCGGGATAGATTTATGAATAGAGAAGAGAAGGAAAAAGATTTGCAGTAAAAAAAAATTGGGTGAAAATTCTACATAATTCACAACTATTCCCAGCTTTTGGAAATGTTTATTCTCGTAAGTAACTAAAATTGTTGATTTAAGTTGATATAAAGTTACGTTCCACTAAGCTCACGTTAGAACGGAGAGAGAGAAAGCGAGATAGATACGGAGAGCCGCCAGATACGTTCTGTCATAATTAAACGTTCCCTAGAAACTTAAAGCCAGCAACTGAAATTCCACATTTGAGATACACTTTGTTAAAGAAAAAGCTTACAACTTTATATAATATAATATATAGATATACCTATTACGTGTATGGAAACATATTCGAAGACATATTTCAACGTTTTAATTTGAAATACTTTAACATCAATTCAAATATTCATTTACATCGAAAAATATCAAATATCTTTTGACGATTCATCCAGTCGTTTTCTAGTTGCGGTAGAGCGAAATTTCGCGTCTCATTCAACAATTTGTAGAGATTTCTTTGTTTTAATACAAATTCGAATCAACATAATATATATAAAGTCGTTCAATGTTGTTGAACGTACATGATGTTAAATGGATGTGGAAAGAGACAGTATACCGTTAAGATTATACACAACAAACAGATCTCATTCGCAACAAGAATAGAACAAATAGGGTGCCACAATACAAATCCATCCTCTATTTAGCTAACTGGTGGTAATAATTCAGTTAGTTGGAAGTTGTAAGTTTCGTATCATTCTCGCATCTTCTCTAATTGTTGATATTTAGAACATATCAATTTTATAGTTGTTATAATCATTATTATCATTATTATTATTATAAGTATTAAGAAAATACAAGTAAATCTTGTAATTTTGTTTTGTTAGGAAATTCGAATTTCGGATTATTTCAATGTTGAGTATATAGCTACGATAAATCTAAGAAACGAGACCCTTACGGCTGTTCATTGGGAAATTAATGAACTCTCAACAAAAGTTCATTTGTCTGTTCAGCATAAGAACACAACAAAAAGCAATAATAATAAAAAACAATAATTCTAGAACAAAGGAATATATAACATGTAATATTTATAATTTGTAATTTACGAAATGGAAATTAACAAAATAGATGCCAGTTCGTTTAAAATCAACTTTTTAGACTCTATAATGATAAATAAATGTCTCTATTATTATTAAATGAATATAAAATAATCGAGCAAATATATATGTTTTAAGTAAATTTAGTGGAAAAACAACTAATGAATTAAATACACTAAACTTACTTGTTCCATTATTTCCAACACATAAAACTGATTATTGACTTTTCTCTCGTTTTGTTGGTGAGCTAAATAGTTCTATATATATACCACAATAGTATTGTTTTTCTTTCCGTAATTCCTTCTACGACGTGAGAAAAATTGTTAAACGATCAGCAAAACCGTGTCTTTAACGCAACAGTAGTTCCAATGATATTGATTAACGATAAGTCTGACCAACTATTTAACGAAAATTGTGTACGAACAAAAAAAAAACCGTATCTCTATAATATTGGGACTTCTATGCTCTGTTTTTTTTTTTGGTAGGTTACGTAATAGAACAATTTGTGAGAAAATCAGTGTATAATCAATAATCGTATGGCCGAATTTGAATGTCCATAGTCACGGTTATTTTGGCGACCATCTATATATAGTTTCTGCTTGAGTTGAATTGTGAAAATATCTGTGTTCCATCTTTCCGGATCCGCATTTACTATAGTCTCTAAATTGTGTTTCTTATTCTTATCATAAGATGTATTAGAAAAGCAAGCGGCTTGTTCGCCTCTGCTCTATTTTATGTCGATTTCAGCACAATGTTGAACGACTATTCGTAAAGTCCGTAATCATGTCGTCCACATTGTTGTCGTCTTTGTATTATTATTATCAAATCTATGTATTATCAACAAAGAAAAACAGAAAATCTGTATATAGCTCCTTATAGCAAAATTATATCTAGTTGTTATTTTGTTTTAATATTCGTATAAATGATTATTAATGGTGTTATTTTAAAATGTGAATATTTCATAGATTACAAAATAACAAAATACTGATTCAGTGTTATTAGAGTCGCAAATTTATTGTGAAACACACCATCAGCAGTAAATTGTATTTGAACGTGACAAAGCAATTCACTTAAAATGTAATCGGCAATCGGCCGTTATTGACAATATTTATAACTATTGCAAATATTTTTTAAGAAATAATCTCAACCTCCATGTGTTAATTTAATAATTAATATTTTTTATAATGAGATCGTTAGTATTGCTCGTGTGAAACGGTTAAACATTCCGTTGTTACATCAGGATGCGATAATTAATAGACAAAACAACCAACCGGGGAAATGTCACTATATTTTCTACAAATCTAGTATTCATGAAGTATTTAACTTTTGTTCGGATCGATTGTGGTAACGACAAAAGATTTTCCTGCCACATCGCATATTTCCTTTTCAAATAAGTGAAACTGAAAATGTAACGTAAGCCGAAAATATCAAGATTTTATAATTCAATTGGAGAGTAAATTTAACTTTCTTTTTTCCATTTGAATAAAGCTTGTATTAACTGAAATGTATAGTTATTTTAAGAATTCCAAATTATATTCCAGAAAATAGAGCCAATAAGCTTTGGATTTAATTAAATCATACTATTCCCGGTTAGAATTTGACTATAAATAGAGGATTTTCGTATATTTCCTCAATTAGCTGTAAATGTGATATAGTAATAAAAATAACTTGAACACACCTAGCGGTTTATTTTAAATTTACAAATAGGATTCAATTTTTTTGGAAAATCCACTCTTCCAGTCTTCTTCCAAGTAAATTAGGGACTTCAAATTCTAAAGGAATATTATTAATTTTCAATGATTTTCTGTGGACAGTAAAATCGGCAACACAGTACTTGGTAATTGCTGATTTCGTTTTTCCTACGTCCTAGGTGATTGTAAATGGGAAATCATTGTAGCTTTTATATCAATAAAATAAAATGTATATATATATATATATATATACTAATATATATAACTGTATTCCAATTACAGTCATAATAATATTCTATCAATCAATCCGAATTGTGAGAGAAAATATTTAACAATGAAGGCGCCAGTCTGAGTCCGACTTGGCACATAGTGTATAAGTTGTTGGCAAATATTTCCATCTATATGTCTATGTATACTGCAATATTATTATTCGTCGCCAACAAGATATCTGCAATGTTGAATTTTTCCGACAAATATCCCTGTTTTTTTTCTCATCCTTAAAATATATTGTTCTAATTAATAAAAATAAAAATTTAGCGACAAACTTTGTTATTATAATTGTCTTTTATTAAACAGTAAATAGGCAAGAACGTCTCTTAGTTAATGTTATAGCCATCTAATGAATACAAATGGTTCAAGCATATTACGATATTTTATAATATGCCCGTTATTCCATAGAATGCAGTTATAATAGAGAAAATTCGACTAATTATAAACGAGCCACTTATTATGCGGCGGCCGTTACCAAAGAAAACTACTCCAGATAATACATACATATATACATAAAACATTCCCAGGTTATTTCATATTTTCATCTTACTTCCACACAAACTTTCCCATTTTTATACCGACCACCATTCGAATGAGAAACAAAATTTGAAATAAAATTCAAAAAAAAAAGCGAATGAACCTTTTTATTCATTGTTGAGAGATCTCTTTTGTTATAATTAAATTAATCCGCCTGTTTCGCTGTGCTGCGATTCATATTGTAAAAACGAAATGCATCTAGAATCTACCTTATTATATTTTATATGAATCATTTTAATGATTATGATGACGACGAGTAATACACGAATATCTCATTAAATTACACGATTCTTTTTTTTTAATTCATTGATCGCTGCAGTTCGTGTACAAACAATTCATTTAATATAGTTTGGAAATTCCCATCGTCACTACAGCAGCCTTTATCTAATGATTAAAGAAACTTTTAAGTCTTGTTGACGTTACCAACAAAGATCAATTATATTGATACACCAATTATTTTATTTGTTATTGAAAATGTATTTAAAAATTTATGATTAAAATATCTCCAAAGAAATTGTTAACTCAGTAGAATTAATTTGTTGAAATTTCTATTTTCTTAGTTGTAGAACATCATTAGTATATAGAAAATCTTAACGGAAAGTTTCTAAAGTAATCTGCCAACTACTCTCGCAGTTCATGTCACTTTATACCATCTGTTGAAATTCGTGAAGTTCATTAAGAAATAATTTTGGTTGTGTTGTCTTTGGCGTTTTGCCAATTCCATCAATTAAAACGATATCAATTGATATATTCCATCGAAAATTTTATATTGCATAGTTAAACCATTTTATTGTTTTGTTAATAGAGAATATATAGAATTTCCGCAAAAAACGCTTTGAGTTTTTCTATTGAACAATAAGCTGCGGCTCGCTCTCATTCGATTGTGCTGTATAATTGAAAATTGAGGATTCTGCAACATGACATTGCTACAAATGATGACAACACAATACAAATCATTATATGTCCAAATTGTCATATAAGCGGATCTTGGAAATAATATAAAAACAAAATTAAAATATCACAAACGCTCTAATAATCGTCTGATACTATAACCACATTTCATTCGATTCGGAAATATAAACTCCTTAAAAAAATAGCTTATTCTGAAATTAATACAGATTACAATTATTCGATACTGATTCGCAATTTCTTCTTCTCAAATCAACATCTAAAGTTTTTTTAAAAGCTTCCAATAAACATCAAAATTTCAAATGTAATTCTCTAACTAAGATGTAAATAGAAGACGATAACTTTGCGTCCATTGTAAAAACTTGACAAATCCGATTATATAAAGTGATTTTAGTATTTCTTTATTGTAATAAATTTTTCCGATTTTGAATTCAGAAAGTTACACCAATTTTCTGATAAATTTCCATCAAATAAACTATTTGAAATTCAAGGAAAATGCCGTCACATTATCAATTCATATAAAAAATAAGTCGGATTGTTGATTTACAACGCACGACAGAGGTCCATTCTGTCAAAACAATATTGAAAATTCATAATATGAAATTTCCGGGATGGCTAAATCTAAATTATGAATTCAGATACTAGCTCATTTACGCCTTTATATGTACCGTAGATTGAATTTCAATAAAAATTTTATCAATTATACCCAATTCAAAGCAAATATATCGAATCAATCGATTTTAGCTAATTGATTCGCTAATAATTATGATCTCTCCAAAATATATATTCACAATTATATCTACCAGAAGCCATGAAGTATCGTATTTCATGGAATTGAACTTGAACTGTCAACAAAATAAATTGTACTGATACTCAAACCGATAATTAATCATTGGAATTCTGAGAATGGCTTGTTATAATTATGTTTTAATTATAAGGGAGTTTCTGATTAACTGTCTTCCCTACTAAACAGAATACTTAAAGATGACTATTTATTAGCAGAATAAGATAGATAGTTGTTTGGCTTAGATATATAATCTAAAAGATGGGGAAATTCAAGTGGATATGATATCTATTGGATTGAGATTTGTAGATACGTGTTAGTACAATTCGAATTATTAATTAGAACTATAGCGAATTTCAACTTGTGAATATTAAATATTTTATGAAACTTGTACTTGGAAATTAATTTCGTCGGAAAATTGCATTCTATAAATAAATCGAAAAGTGTAAATATTACAATGGCAATTTTTTTGTTGTTGTTAAGCTTTACATCAACAACAATTACAATACAAATGAAAAGATTACAATCTTTATTTATAAACGTTATAATTTATTAGCTGGAACATTAATGAATATTTAATGTAGAATTTTCTGAACAAAGCAAAGTGACAAAAATTTGGATGAATTAAGCTCCTTTTTTTTCGTCGTGCAAAATTTTTAATTTCAGTTAATATTTTAATGCTATTCACGTTCCATTCCCAAATGGTGTAAATTTTGATTCAATTATTTTTTCTGGCCAATAAATAATTTCTAAATATTTGCATATTTTTTCTTTATAAAAGTTCTATTTTTATGTACAAATTCCATAAAAAGTACTGAAACTGTTGAGATTATTTCTCTCAAATTCTCAGAATATTTGGGATAGCTTTGGGTTGCAAGTGAGAAGAAAAAACAGCGGTTAAATTGAAGCCACTTGTAAGGATCCAAAATCACTTGAGAAGCATTCAGCAGACGGTTTTGGGTCAATTTAACCGTTGTCGATTTTTTACTTCGAACGAAACGATGACATTATCTACATACAAACAAAAACACAATCAAACCCTTTCATTGTGGCTTATAATGTCGCCACCCTTACAATTACATTTCTTTTTCAACTAGTTTTACTAATTCTTTAGTTTTTCCCGAGAAGAAAAAGAAAACCCAACTGTACGCAAATCTAATAAATTTTAAATCGTACAATGTTGAATTGGGTTTTGCGCAAAGTAGACCAGGATGCGCCATTAATATAGTTCATCATAATTTGAAGATGGCATCAAATAGCATATCGAGCCCTTATTGTTCTCTATTTGATACAGAAATTTGGATTTTTTATTTTTATTTTTCTCATGTTGGTGTATATAAATATGGGTTTATGTACCATAGATAGTGCCACTATTACTTTTTCTCTAAAGCCTTGCTCTTATATATATAATATATATGTATATATAAAATAGAGGGAGTAAAGCTGCCGAGGGCGATGGCAATCCAGTTTAACACCCACCTAAAATAAGCATTGGGCTTAAATCGTTAAATTTGAATAGTATTTTCATCAAAACTGTCTTCCTCAAAAGACATTTTTATTGTATTGTTATTCAAATGTTATAGTAGCTTTTATTTTACTTTTTTTTTATTATATACAATTTTCTCTGTACGAGTAGATTCAATAAAATTCGATAAAAAAAAAAAACAACCAACCTAGGAAATCAAAATTAATCTCATCTACTTCTAATCTGTATTAGTAGAAAACAACTTTGATAGATTTCTAGATAATCGAAGCGAATTGTGTTAAGGCTTCTAATTATATCGTTTAATCTGAGACTTATTGGAGAGTGTCCTCCATCTATTTTGTCTCTAGATATTCCAGTTTTTCGTCCAACAAACATAGTACCTTTTTTTTTCTTAATATTATTGTTGAACTATCAAATGTATCTCTGGAAGTTCAATTCCGACTATCTGGTAGAGAAATTTTTATTGGTCTCCAACACAACAAAAAGGAAAATTAAATTATTTCTTATATTTTGTTTTTATATTTTTGCTTGTGAACGGCTCTAATATTTCACTGGAATTATTTTTGCCGCCGGATAAAATGTGTTTGTCTGTCTGTCTGTGTGTGTGTGTGTGTGTGTGTGTAACGCTTTTTTACCATTGGGAACGAGAAATTATAGAAAGCCATCGTCACCAACTATTGGCGTTTCTCTAAATAAAAACAATTTGTCTTGTAAAAATTACTATCTCTACTAAATCTCAACAGTACCTGTTCTATTGGGTTTATTTTGAATAAGAAACATCTAAACAAAAATGAAGTACTCATTTGCAATTTACCCGAAAATTACGTATAAGAGGTAGTTTTGATAATATTCAAGCATACATAATGATGTCATGATAGATTGGTAATATCGTACTACTATATTAAAAGCTATCGCCATGAATAACACAGTAGTTGAAACTGTAAAAACCCATCAGTAGTTGGCCCATTTTACTGTCACTTCAGCTGCCAGCCATTGTCGCTCAACAGCAACCGTCATCAAATAAGTAATAATCGCATTATATACCGTTGAAATATATTTTACGTCAAAATAAAAAATCTTTCTCGCTGTATATTTTCGTATAAATACATCTGTATATAAAAATCAGATAGAGGCACATGATATATAACAGTACACAAATTAGAATGCTTAATCATTGTTAATGGCCCCCTCTCAATAATTTCAATTGTATCATCCAATAATGCCAAATGCGGTTAAGCGGCCGCTACGTTCCAATTCCCATATATTTATTGTTAAATAGAAGTACCAAGGACGTATTAAATACTATCATTAAAATTCTAAAATTACCATTTACAACAAGGTTATTATTAACTAATTACAGCCCACTAAAAATAGTCGGTGTAATTTTGGTGGATGCGCCGGGAGTAAATTATGTTATTATTCAATTGTTGAAATAATTTTATAGAGAAATATCCAATGGAAGTTAACGCGTGTGTGTGTGTGTGTGTGTCTGTGTGTGTGTCTGTGTGTGTATTGTTGGGTAATAATTTTTATCGTATGTCCGGACGCCGGAGGTGCATCGTTGAGATCTTTCCCGTCCCACCCTTCCACACTATAAACTCGCTTTAACGCGTCACTAGTTAAACGTTGAAAATTTAGTTAAATAAAACATCCATAAAATCACGTCTTTTATACGTTTAAACAGATACCAATGTCAGGTGCAGGAAATGAGTGGAAATGTGAAAAGAAAAGTATTATATATAATATTTGTGGGGAAGTGATGCGCGATAGCACAGAACATACGATGATAATCTAGATGTGATGAGAGGTTGCGACCCAGGTCGCCGTTTGAGCACATCATCCACATTGCTCCTGTATTCTGGTGCTATCATGGAGGGCCCATCAATCAGACAAGGATTACCGTAGCGACTGTTATTAAGAACGCTCGTATGAGACCATCTACCGTCTACGGCGGGCAACGTAAAAATATTACTGTCCTCTGTTCAATGTAACAACCGTTTACTCGACCGCGAACGAAGCTCATATATACCTTTTACACTATCAAGAGAAATGGCCAGCTTAACTACTACTTTTTCCCATGAACAATTTTAATCCTTTTTTAATGAAGAAAAATATTATTAATGTCATCCAATGAAAAGTTGGCTACAAATGCAAAATTACAATTTTCAAATCTTGAAATATTGCTAACAACCTCTACAAAATGTTCTTGTTACAAGAGAACAAAAAAAAAAAGAAGAGTGACAATTGGTGAATAATTCAGAATGAAATTATAAATGGACTCACAGATTCGCCTTTAATTGAATTCACTGAATGGAAATTCGAATTCTTTCACTGGATATTTTGTTATTTATTTTTTACATGTATTGTAACTTTACAAAAGAAATCCAACAAAGTAAAAGGAAGTTAAAGTTGGACGATTTTGTCGAGTTTTATCATGACGACAATGTTTGAACTTTGCAATTTTTTCTCACCATTTCAGCACATCTATTACGGGTATTAAATTAACAAATACACCAACTTGAATAAATTCAAATAATTTTATTTCAAATCTCTCTATTATTATTACCTATTCTAATTCAGTTTATTTATCGAACACCTAATGTTCTACAGTCATAAATATTGTAAACAATCCGATTATCTATTGGATCCGATACTTTCTAAATTGATTCTATTTAAAAAATATTTGATGTATTTTTGCCAATAATAAATTTCTTGCTCCGTTTTGGCTGACAAAAAATATTTAGTCGAATTACAATGATCTCCATCTATTGTTAGAATAAACGAGAATCTATGTAAACCTGATATTGGATTATTAGCAATTATGTTCACTGATTTTGTTAAAACTATCGTATCTATTGGTCGATTATTAATTTCTTGATCAACAGGTGAACTCCAAAATTTCAAATATTTCTCGTTTAAACAACACCAACGTTGCATCCACACAGGATGGCCATTAACACATTTTGCAATATTCAAGAATCCATTCAACTTCAAATTTATATTGAAATTTATATCAATTTCGCTTGTATTGTAGAAAAATAATTGTGTATTATGAATTTTGATTCGATTCTCACCCCAATCTTTCAATATCGAATTGTCGGTAGTTTTCCGTAAATTACGGAAAAGTCTCTTGAATTTTCTCTAGAATAATCAAAATCAATTAAACGGATTTTTTTTTAATTAGAATTAACATACCGTTTTATAATTGACGGAATAAAGTTTTAGAATTATATCAAAATCTGCATCTAGATTATCAAAACAGAAAAATTCATTAAAACGAATGGTTCTGCATAATTTACCCTCCATAATTGAGCTTGTTTGTAAAATTTGACCATTTTTCAAATGACAAACGAAATATTTCATCGATTTTTTATTTTTATCTTTGCTATAAATTTCCAGATTCGATATTATTACTGTTAGATTTGGTTTATCGTCGACTGAAATTTATTTATTTAATTTATCAATTAAAATTATTAAAATTTCTATTTACATGTCCTTATCATTGTCATGTTCGTGGAAACTTCCGGTTTTCTATCATCTTCAAATCCATCAACTATTTGTTTTTCAATAGAATACTCAATTTCCGGTGTACTAGCCTTTGGATATATTTCCAAAGAGCCATCCTGACAACAAATCAGTTTCAATGATCATATCGAAAGAATATTGAATGACTTACTCGTTTTGTAAAAAATCCAGAATCTATAAAGTCGTCTTCAGTTATTGGAATTTGTAATATTTCGCTTCTAGTTTGTCTCAATTTTGGATTCAATCGAACTTTCTTGAAATGGTGACGTAAATTCACATTCGAACGTTTGGATTTGATCGATTTTCGCGGATTAGGCAACAAAACAGCGATTATTACGTAAATTAATGTTAGCAAATAAACAATAAATGATAATATTAGAAATTTAATGCAGAATTCTATGTTATTTAAAATTTGGAAAAAATTCTTACTATACATTTTATCTTATTTTTACCATTTGAATATAATCAACAACTGATTCAACAGTTAAATAATAGTTTTACCTGAAAATTTAGAAATTACCCCTTCTTTACAACAAACCCCCCGTAACCAATCACATTCGAGGATTACAGGTAGGAAAACTAATTTTCATCAAAAACAATTCTAGGAAAATCAAAAACAATCTCAATCTATTAATAATTTTATTCATAAATTTATTTACAATAAATAAAATCTATTCGATTTTAGACAATTTAATGATTAAACTATCACAGAATTTTGGAAATTCGGAGAGCGTCAGATACTAGCACGATTTTCTTCATTTACCTGAGTTCAACAATAGGACTCACCTTTAAATAAGCGACGCCGGTTCTATAGCTAAATGTCGCCAATTCTTTAACGTATTTATGACTAAATCCAAAGAATTTTTCCATTTATTCAAATCCTTTTGTGATTGAAAAGATAATAGACAGGATGAATTTTGATTGTTTGTATTGAAAATTTCTAAAAGTAACGTTCGTTTCCTAGAACATTCCTCTTTATTTGTTAAACGTAGATGATGGCAATTTTTCAAATCAATAATTTCGAAAGGCTCATGATAAAAGTCCTGTTCCCTTGGATAATTCCAGAACATCAATCTAGTACCGTTAAGTACACACCAACGACGATTCCATAAGGGACAGTCGTTTGACGGCACTTTAGCAACATCAAGAAATCCTGATTGATTCATTTCAATATCCAACCATGCCGTTGAATCGATTGAAATCCAACTTTCAGCATAAGCGAACGGTGATCGATATAATGGACGTATATTACGACAGCCTAATGTTGTCGAGACAATTTCAGTTTGACCTAACAATTCGAACATTGCCGGTGCCATTTGGAAAGCCGGCCGTCGACAAAGGAAATTCGGACCTTTTTGGAAATACCTCCGAAACAACGATTTCTCCTAAATAAAACATAAATAAATAAATATTAGTAACTATTGTTGAATCGATAGAAATCAGAAGTGTCTACCTTTTCAACGTGTAAGCAATAAATTTTTAAATGGATTCTAAAATCGGTAGTTAATCTATGAAATATCCATGGGCCTTTAATATTAACACAATTCCCTTGGCCGATATTCCGGACTACTTTTGTTTTAATCAAATCCGTTCCACAACTGAATATTCCAATAAAATACTGATCGAAACCCTCTATCACTGGCATATTCGTTAATATCGATATATTATTTATGATTATTGTTGATACAGATAGTTCGTCTTTCGGTGTAATTGATGGCGATAGGAATTTTGAACGGATCAAGTCCAAGCGATGTACTAAAAACAATACAAACGGAATATTAATCTCAAATATTTAGGAAAACACAAAATAACATACGTGCTGTTAAAAGTGCAATTTCCGCTTCTAATCGCTGATTGTCGAATTTCGAACTCTTAATACAATCGATAGATTTCAAAATTTGGCCGATTTGAATGCTACCTTTGAATATTTCTTCTCGGAATTTGCCAAGATTTGAATTATTCTTGATTCTTTCATCATCACAATTGTTATGGTTTGATTCGATTGATAGATCGCATAAATTGTCTAAATGTTTCGAAATGTTGCGAGAAAGTTCATCAATATCACAATAATTATTATCGTCTTCTTCCAAGCTTGTTGATTTGATGCGATCTCGTTTATAATAATCTTCCGATAATAAATTTGTTAAATCATTCGAATCTACACTAACATCAGTCTGGAAAATACTCGTAGAATTAATACAACGATGCTTTCTGTTTAAAGCTGGAAATTCAATTCAGTTCGCAAAAATTCGACTACATTGGAAAATGATTGATGAATTGAATTTTCATCTTTAGAATCAATGGAAAAATACCTCTGAGTCATTTTTGTAATTACTGCTAATTGTAGAATTGGAAGAATTTGAAAATATTCCACTACTGCAACTTTTCCGGCCACTTTTACGGAACGACATCCTTTGAAGGGTGGTTTCTAAACTACCCCCGAATTTCGACATTACCAAACTATTAACAATATCTTCGATTTTATTCGAATTCCCATTATCATTATTATTAATAATTATGGGTTGATTCAACTCATCTGAACTACAATCTTCATATCCACTACTTCCAATCGAACTTATACTACCACCGAAATTTGGAATTGAAGATAAATGATTGAATTTTTTATTTTTTATAGAATCACGTAGAGTTGATGAATACATTTTTGAATTTTTTTTAAAATTAATTGTTGATAATTTTCTTACAGAATTTCCAATTAATAAATAAACAAAATCAAAAACTAATATTGAACATATTACTGTAAGTGTTAAAAGGCAAACAACAAATAAATCGAGTGAAGAGATAAAATTTACTCGACTACCCTCTCTAAACAAACATCTACCCCCATCCCCACCATCTTTTTTTTTGTTTGCCAAAAACTAACCATCGAAATTCTAGGAAACTTTTAAAAGAAAATTTATTCTCTAATTTATTTCATGCGAAATAAATTAGGGGTGAAATTGAATTAACCATCAAATTGAAGATGGAAATATTTTTTACTAGAAGTAGAAAAATAAAAATTTGAATCATTCATTTTCGTTAGTGCTACAGGTGTGAAAAGCGAGATAATCCCATTTTTGTTGTCGTGGTATTTTATTTTTCCAAGTTACAGTAATAATAGAAGAGACTGTAAACGTGTTACAAACAATAGATTCAAATATTTTTCATAGGTTTCCAATTTTTCTCGTTTATTTTTATTTTATATTTAAATAACGACATTTCGATAAACTTTGAAATTTTTGTTATTCTAATGTTTAAACGAATATTCAGCATAACTGATACCTGGTAACTTTAATAAAAATATGTTGAACAGATGTTGGCAATTTTGACAAACCAGGTTGTAATAAATTTAACAATATTTCATAAAAACTATTAAATATTTAAACTATCGTTTAAAATTCATTGTAGATTACAAATTAAGAGAGAAAATTAAAAAATAATTGATTATCAATTAACTAACATGTCAATAATATTATTCGTTTCGGTCAAAGCTTAATGAAATTTTAATTTCGACTTTTCAATTTGATGACTGCTGATGGAAGAGAGCTGTTGAGTTTTAGATTCGATATGGAGTGTTAATCGATGTACAAATATTATTTCAAGTTTCAATAATCCAAACTATACATTGTAAATATCCGACGTAAATGAGTATAAATTTGAAAATTATTTCGTTGGATAAAATATTGTAAATCCGGCTTTATTCTCAGCTCTATCAAAAATGTTGTTGTTGTGCAACAGCGATTATAGTTTCATCCGATTGTCTCTTTAGTAAACGACTATCTGTTATAGATTTTGTATATATTGTCGCCATCTATTATTTGTTAACATTTATAAAATTCAGTTCTTCAAAACTCTCATGAATCAATGTATTTTATTCTAGAAAGTTCAACAATAATGATAATGATGATGACGACGTTGAGTTTCTATATATATATATACACCTCAACAACAATGTTGTCGTCTCGTCTATCTCAACAACTTCGTCTAAAATCCACGTCTTAGATAAGACCAACTTCCCATCAGCCTAGCAACGTTGCTAAGCTACTGGATTATTCATAAGTTTAAGCTAGTTTGTAACTCACTTTCACCAGTTTGTGTGGGGGCAAACGATTCCCCCAGATTGGTAGAGAGGTAATCACTTGCTCGTTACTTATCCTAAAGATTCCCCCCATTTGCATCTAGAAAACGATCCAAACCTCCCTTATACATACAACACAATTCCACGACAAATCCGAATCGTCTCGGCATTATTTTAACATTTAACAAATGCAAATTGTCTCTGGCGTTTATTTCATTGCCAAAAAAAAAAAACATAAATAAAACGTTCGCGATTTATGTTGTAATTGTGGACTGTTTAAATGATGTAGATTTGGCTATAAGAAGGTGGGATGCTACTTAGAAAATCTGCCGATTTGGTCTAATTTGCCAACAGAATATATATGTTCGCCATTAGGATCGATAAGATCACATTATTCAGGTGAATGATGGTTAGATTTCTTTCACAGTTCCTTAAAACCGTTGTTTGTCTAAATGTGCGTATCAATTCCGACAACGTCATCCAATAAAATTTATATTTTTAAAATACATTCAATTTTATTTTTTCTGGAAAATTCGACTATTTGAAAATGTTGTTGAAAGTGCAGTAAAAGCCAGGTAAATAGTTATAAATAATGCAGGTATATTATTGCTAGCTCATTAAAATTTCCTGGAAGGTTTATTACTTTGCGGCTATTGTCATAAAGTCGAAATATTTACCTGACAAATTGTATAGAATTTTGAAAAAAAATATTTAACGAAATATTTATGTGAATATAATGTTTTGCTAGTAATAGAGAGAGGAATTACTTGCGAAATAACTAAGAAATTCGGGTAAATGCTTTAATTAATGATTAGAGTCATCAATTTTATGTATAGTCATTTCAATTAAAGCTTTATGTTAGTTAATTGCTAAAAGCGGAGTTATTGCTTCGGTTGTTGTTTTTTTTCTTTAACACAAATAAAATCTTTTATTTAATGAGCAAATAAAATTAACAAGTTGATCGATGGATGAATTACAAATTAAAAAACCGAAACAGTTCGTATTCAAACAATTATTTATCTAGCAATTATCAAATATACGCCACGCGATATCATTATATAGGCAACTTATAAACCGGAAGCAATAATAATAAGTCCGGGAGGAAAAAAGACGAGAACGACGAAATAAAACATGTGTCTGGTGATAGGGTAGTTGTTGAAACGGGGAAATATTTGGAGCGTGAAAAAAGTGGCGACTTCCGTTACATAGTTTATTGAACAAGAAACAAACATTATTGTTTATCTAAGAAAATATATAGAAAAAATTCCGATAATCCACAGTTTATGTAAATTATATTGTGATTTAGCCTAAGTAGAACTGAATTTTCGGATTATCCATGAACGAGGGGCCTGTATTCAAAAAATTACGTATTTTTCAAGTTCCAAATTACATATACGAGGGCTGATCCAAAATCAATAATAATCAGGTATTTATAGAGGTCTCAAGAAACTAGAAAAAGCAAAATAACGAGTTCAAGCCTTAATTACTTCATCGGACATTCAACCTGAGACTGAACAACAATCGATGGCTTGAAAAAAATCGTTCTCATTGACACAGAAGCAATTGAAAGTCGCTAACTATGCGCAAAAGATTATAGCGTCCATTTTTCTTTGGCATTCCGACGAATAATAGTGATGCAGTCACTTCTATAACTACGCTGACTAAATAAAAAGAGATTGCTGGAAGCCATCAAGAAAGAATGCGACCAAGCTGCAAACTGGAGTGCTGTTTCACCATGTAAAGGAACCCGAGAAGCAATTTCTTGAACATATATCCTCTCGCTTCAGATTTAGTTTTCAGCGACTATATCTGTTCCTCAAACTAAAAGAGCAGCTCCAATTCCTTTCCCCTACGAAAGGAATTCGGAGACAATAGAGATGAGAGAGGTTTATATATTTTTTAATAAACAGTGTATTTTATATCGATTATCATCACTTTTGGATCACTCCTCGTTATTTTGTTGGTAATAAAAAATTTATACTTTATATTTTTTGAACAAAATCATAGATTGGTTCTTATTCAAAATTTCTCATAATAAAACTTTGACTTTTTTCCAATTAATTCTAAATCTTATAGTTATAGTAAACTACTTTGACACTTTTAAACTACTGAAGTTGATCTAATTCCAGATAATGCAGAAATTACATGTATATACTTCGAAGGTGTAGAAAAACCAGAGACGGTTCTAAATCAAACTGTTCTTAAATTCTACACCACAGTTTAATTTCTTTTTGTAATTCGCTTCGGTGGATTTTGAATATAGCAAGGCTCTAATTACCCGAAAAAATTCAAGAGAACATTTTATCTTT
>JAZBGX010000702.1:0-15102 GCA_037414775.1 Zonitis immaculata | reverse complement strand
AAAAACACCCTATTCAAATTTTTTATTTAATTAATTATATGCTTTTGATGTCAGCTAACGATTCATAAATTTGAAGGCGTCGATTATCGGCAAATATAATTTCAAATCACTCAATTGTTCTATGATTCTTAAATTTTCTTGTTGTAAAGTTTCCCTAAATTCTGTTTTTCATTCAAACCAAACGGCCGAATTCGTTATCGTTTATTATTTGTTCAAATACCGGAATTGTTACTATCAAACCGAAACAAAAGAAAAAAACAATCCAACAGGAAAATAGGAAATGATCTCCCTAATTTGAATAATAATATTGAATGTTTTACTATAATTTATGATTACTTTTCGCTTTTCCGTCTCACCATTTCCGTTATTGTCTTTGTCTGTCTTCAATTTGAGCTTGACAAAATTCCTTCTCAACCGTGTAAAATTTACATGTCTAACTCTATTAATGACAATAATGTTGCAAAATCAGAATACCGAAACGAATCCCATATTATATACTATTACACCGTTACATTATATCTTATTGGATGGCATTAATGAATACTAATATAACGGCATATCAAGGCGTCGCGACGACATTATCATTGTTACGAACAAACTATAAAGGACAGATGTTGAATAATTGGGGAAGGAAATTCTCAAGATTAAATTTATGCTCAAATATACAGACTGTACTGTACACACCAAGCAAAGCTTTACAATTAGAATAAACAAAATTAGATATATTTTCTAATATACAGGATGTTTGTTTTGTTTTTTGCAAGAAATTTTCATTTTTTTTATTTTCAGTTTGCCAGTGAAAACAGCAGATACCCATGTTTGATTTCCAAAAACGACCATCCTGTATAATTGTATATATAGGTATATAAAATAAACTGTCTGTTTATTTTTGATGTATGATGGTGAAATTTTGCGGTGTTGTTGGACGCAATACGAATTGTAATGGATGTTGGTTGCATTTGAGTTTCCCACAGGATTTTCCCGTCATCGTCTATGTCAACTTCAACTGTCTAGTAGTTGTCGTCGTTTTTTTTTCTTCTCGTTTACATTTAAAATAGACAGTGAATGATGGGAAAAAATAGGAAAAAAAAAATCCTGTAATAATATAATTGTATTGTAGATACGATTCAATCAAAACGTTGTCGAAATAGAATTTGTATAGATTTGGTTTCTAGTTTGGTATTTGGATCGATATAGCAGTGGTCATTTATTCGGTTTTGCATCAAGCAAACTGTGAGAGATAGTAGAGCCCATTTACAAACACCTAGTATAGGGAAATTTAAATTTCCCCAAGGACAACTGCTCTGGTACAAAGTCCTGGACAGATGAAAAGTGTTCAACAGTTTGTCTGGTTTTCGGAAACCTTTCCACATCGTGTTCTACTATTTATCCAACATCTTGAATATCTAACACAAACATACATATATAATTCCCTAGTGATTGCCAAAGATGAATCGTTATCATTCCAGAAAATTGAGACTCTATCATATAACGATAACGAGCTGAAAATAAATTATAAACAAACTAGAAAAAGCAAAAGCTATTACCATTCTATATTAATTTTTATTACGTTTTGTTTTCTGTTTTGTCACGTTTCGTTGCAATATTTCAAGTGTGCTAAGTCTGAATAATTGAGAAACTAGAGGGGTGGATTGTCTAAGGGAAACCAATAGAAAAACGGTTAGAAAACTGAAATATTCACAACCTAAACGACTAGTAATGCCAACTGAAATAAAACAACAAATAGATCTATCCAATAAGAGATAAAATTGTTTTTTTTGGTTCGTTTATTTATACTCCAATGAAAAATAAATACTAAAGTAAAGTACCCGGTATTTGAACACCGTCAAAAATAGGACCAGTAGTTGAACAAAGTTGTATTATTTGTATTATTATTATTATAGCTGAGATAGTATTTTTGTTGATTTTTTTACAATCGGCAGTTTGAAATTTAAAAATTTCTCATTATATTTACTCTTTGCAATTTTATTTGTGTCGCATTGTTTCTATACAAATAAATTTATGGTACTTGTGTTTGAGAGAAATATAACAACTAACTAATAAAGAAAAGATATAAAAATTAGATAATATGAAAAGGAAATATAGTTGCATTAATAATAATAAAACTTTGCCTGTAGCGACTATTGCTTGATTAATTTCAAACTTTTGAATTTATTTGTAATTAATTGCTGTTTTCTAATTCTAAAATTTTACGAGGAATGATCCAAAAGTACTGATAATTAATAAAAAAAAACAACAAAAAACACAATGTTGACTTGACTCTCACAAAATACTTCTACAGTTGCCACCACTTTGCTCCTCAACTGCTGCGAGCTAGATCTGGTGCGTTGTCTTGGTGCAGTTGGCTTCTCATTGTTCTCTTGATGGCTTCCAGCAATCTTTTAATTTGGATAACGTAGTAAGAGGCTGTAATGCACTAAAACTATACTCAAAGAATCCGAAAAAACGGACGCTATAACAATTTCTATGGAGCTCGCTATTTTCGATTTCCTCAGTCGTGATTCCGAGTCTTCGATTGTTGTTGAGTCTCAAGATCAAAGTCCAGTTTATTTTTAATCCAAACTATAGCATACAGTCCACTGGACTCTACTGTGCTCCTCTCATAACGATCAATTTGCAATTTATTCAGCATATAGTCCAGATACCCAAATATTCCATAAATCTTTCTAGAATTGAAAGTTATCTCGTAATTACTGAAGTTCATGAAAATATGAACAAAATGTTTTCAGTAGAATATCAGATTTCCGTCTATATTTCCAAGAATTAGTATTTTCGGAACAATTCTAAACTTTATGTTTAAACGGCGATATATGAGAATATGGAACTTTGCAGATTATTCAGCTCCCAAATGTTATTAACAATCGAGATCTATAATTATTATCTGTACAGACATCGAATAACTACACAATTGTTGTTGTTGTTGATTTCTCTCTTTTCAATTCAATCTAAACGATTCTATTTATATGAATTTTATTCAAATTCAACCAACTCTTTCATCGTTAATTACGAATTTCGAAATGCAATTTTGTTTCCATCTATATTGCGGTATCTTGATGATGAATTCATCATACACACACACACACAACAACAACAAAAAAACGAAAACGAATAAGAACGATATAATTTCGCGTCTTTGTTAGTACAAACAATAAAATGCATTTACAAATCCTACAAAGGATAAGAGAAGAGAGATCCGGTATTTCAGACATGTACTCGAAGATAGAGCTCGGTCATTAGTTTTGGCAAAATTGTAATAACAAATATATATTATATACCTATTTATATAGATATAAACAAACACAAAGGGAAAATGGCTTTATGTTTTGTATTCATTATTATGTACAATATACAATACGGTCGTGTTCAAGTTTTAATTCAATTTTTATCCCACCACCATACAAAAATATATCCGCGACAACAACAAAGAAATATCGAAATTATTCGATATTTATTTTTCCATCACGTTCATATTGTATCGTATATCTCGTCCATAAAAATATCAAATTCTTATAAATTCCATTACAACTCGATTTGGATCGAAATAATAAAATTTCGTTTTGCCTTTGTTTTTTTTTTATTATTATTTTTTTTTTATTGAATATACTTAAATCAATTTTAGATAAGTAATGCGTAAGTAAGGTAACAACAGTGGTTTTATTGTGGTAAAAAAGCTTAGCGTATTATTATTATTATTATTATCTGTATATATGGCGAGTAAATATTTGTATTTGGTTTATAGATTGTTTTCTTATTTGTTAGCTTTAACACTTGGAGAAATTCAATGAAAACATTTGAATTGAATCAATTAACAATGATTGCAGCTCTATTTATTCAGTTCAGTATTATGATTTGAACGAGAAACAGATTAAGCAATTCAAAATTATCTAACTGTATACCGTTTCCCGCTTTTTTCCCGATATAAATAGCACATGAAGAAATGTTCTCAGTAAATTTTACTATCCTTTGTCTCTATGAGATTCAAGGCCAACTCATTTTATTTTTCAAGTACTGAGCTTCTTCTCCAGCAATCACTGATATATAACATCCGCATATCATAGCTCTTATGGGATACGTCAACAAACAAAGAAAAGGCCCCATACAAAATAGAGCAGAGTCAAATCGGGTGATGCTGCTGGCCAGTCAGAGAATGTATAGTCACTCTACTCATAATGACAGACACATGTGGAACTGCTCAAGTTACAAGGAAATCTTTTAAGAACAAAATTGAATAATCTATCAAGTGAAGCAGGGCTGTGATGCGATATTATGAAATTCAGTTGAAAGAAACAAAACATAGGCATAATTACATCATGTAACTTGAATGGCAAAATATCAACGTTCAAAAGGAAGTGTGAAATAAAGTAAAAATTTTAGCTACAAACTAGACGGGAGTCTTTCTAATCTCCCAACACTCTATATATGATTTGAATGGGAATTAATCAACCTAAAATATGTCAAGACGATAAATAAATTGTCCAATTCAATCCAATTGATTTTATTGTAATCCAATAGAAAGCACAAATCTTTGACAACAATTAACAATAGATGACTTTTAAAAAAGCTGACCGGTTCTTCTCAAATGAAATTACTCGAGTACACTCTCTCTCTCTCTCTCTTGCAATCTAGATAATGGATTGTATCTATTTCAATCGTCAAAATTTCTATCTTCTATGATCCGACATTGAAAATGTCCAAAACCGATATCGTTCAATTTTTTGTTGTTGTTGTTGTATTCTTATGTATCAAGCGATAGAAATGAGTCGACTCAATCGAAATTTTGAGCTTCTGTCGAGATGCGAGGTCATCAGAAATACTTTTGTTTGCAAATGATTGGAAGAGCTCGCAGAATATTGGAATATAATTCGCTCAACTATCGATCCAAGCAATCCAATTTTGTTCCGTTCCGTTCTACGATATAGTGTGCTTACTGCTTTATTTAGAAGATTTAATAAATGTATTCTGTTTGATTGTTGCAATTAAGAATACTGAATGCTATAACCGACCGCTGCTATCTTTTTACTATTTTATGTTGAGCCTACATTAATAATCAAACAAAGTAGAGAGAGAGAGAGAGAGAGAGAGAGAGAGAGAGAGCGAACACCAACAACCTATATGTATACAAAATTTGTAATGAAATATATAACAGTTTATATTAAACCGCAATCAAATATTTAACACATCCTGACAGTTGAATAACAAAACAGTATAAATATTTTGTTTATTTAACATTTGTTAACGTTAATCTTGAAATTATGAAATAATTCAATATCAATGTTAAACGGAGCATAATTGTTAATAATTGTTTTTAGAGGATACATTTATGAAATGTATACTGAATTGAACAAAATCGGATAATCCAGTCATTTGATTCTGATCGATTTATTTCAAAATCAAAAGTTTCGCTGCCAAAAAAATTTATAATCTGGAATCTGGAAGTTTGAATTTTTTTGTGTCTGATAAAATCATAAATTCTGTCCATTTCTCACCAAAAATTTTCCAATATAAATGACTAGAAACCAATTTTGTTATACATACAACACATAGTTGTTTTTTTCCTATCCAAAAATTCGAAAACATTTCATGTATCGATACGTTTATTATAAACCGATTTCCTTCCAAATATTGACCACTTGTTTGATCTTTCTCCTCATCGTCTCTATATCAGTCTCTCCTCAATAACAAATCGAATCTAAATAGATTCATGATAACACATTTCCAATATCCTGTTATGGTCAGTAAATTGATTTGCTAAAAAGCAAGAGGGATTTTTTTTCTAGCGATTGCCAAAATCGTCGTCCCACTGCTCGTTATAGTTTGTGTTTCAAATTTATTGCTAATTCGCACTAAAACTACCAAGTTACGAACATAATTGAACGTATTCTTAGCCGTTTTTTAGATTCTCGCTTATATATCCCCCCCACATTTCTACAGTAACGGGATACAAATATTGGCAAAAGTTCATTGAATACGATTGTGATTATATACTTTGCTGAATAGTCATAAAATTTTACGTTTTCCATCAAAAAAATTCTATGAAGTAATCAAAATCTCTCATGTGTTAACTCTATAGAGCTCAGTTCTTCTCTCTTCCTCGCATGTAAAACTCCAATCTTTTATCCTTTGTTTTACAAGACAGCAATTATTTTATATCTTTCAAGCAAGTTGTTGAGGAATTATGGTACTTACAATAAAAGAATTGATAGTTTGAATGAAAGAGAGTCATACACTTCAAGAAATACGTCCGTCTTTGTCGAACTAATAAAAAACAACAACAATTGAAATCCTCAGTTACTTATTTCATTGTGCAACATGGTACTTTTTGGATTGATGATTGATTTTCTACCATTTGTTCTAAATTGTTTGTCGAATAGAGATCCATTATGTTTGTTACGTAACAATAGGGTCCCGTCTGGAGCATAACTCTGCATCTACATTATTCTCTGTATAGTTATCGCCGTAAACTCAACTCGTATGACGTAATATATATATATATATAAATAAATATCCATATTTGTGTTCGAAATATTCACCCATAGGACCTATTTGTTTATCAGTTTCATATCCACAAATACAGTAGATATACGAATAAATGGAATGTCTTTGCTACTGAAACATTATTTGTTCTCTATACAAACTATGCTCATGTGATGGTAGGACATATTATTCATAATACTCAATTAATAAATATTTTGTAAGGACACATTTTCAAAGCCAAAACTTGGGCGTTAGAGGAAGAAATTTCCATTTACAAAATAAAATTTAGTTATATGTATACATATATAGATATATAAATATAAAGTCAGTTGTTTGGTATGTTAACCTCAAGAGGGTATACATAACATGTATAAATAACTAGAAAATGGAAACTGCGAAATATTGATATAAATGAACGAGCCAAAAGTGAGATTTATAATAGTTATGTTTTGTTTAAACAACAACATGTAGCCTATCTCAATGGAGATAACTTATATATACGATATATACATATATGTATATTGTACAAGTAGATATATGGAAAATTTTGTAGTACACACAATAACTATTTAGTTGACAACATGATCCAAAAATCATTCATCCATATTATCATTATGTGAAAATAAAACAAAATGATTCTATTCTATTCGAAATCTCCAACTCACATTGTTAATTATACCCCGGTAAAATATTGTACACCGGAACATAGGAAGGACTTGCCTATAATGCCTTTCAAACTATCGCAAATGTTTTAAGTAGCAACGGTTGACTCACTACTCGGGTGGCAGCATTTCTCCACAAAATGTACAAAAATTTACCTATTAACAACTCAGTCTATAGAAATCGTACGACTTAAAGTACCGATACATGCTGATCAATAACAATCTAATATCGATATGTAAATACGTAATAGACCTTGTTCCTGTTGACTCCCACCACGGGACAGATATCCTTCAGATCAGTTGTAGCAAGAAGGCTCCTAGACCGTTTTCTAAATTGCGAGTTATTGCTTTATTCACTCTATTCATTAGATGACAAGTAGTAAGAATCTTCCGTATTTAGAAAGGTGTGTCATCTGGATGCTATTTACAATGTTTTTAGGGCAACTTCTATGAGCAAAAGTTGAAGATAGACTCCGCGCCACAGCTTGAATCGATTGAATATGACGACCAAATATCGAAAGGGCACATATCCGTTGTGTACAAAAATGTATAATTTTTGAATGTTCTGGGGGAAAATTCCAAACCAACCTATATATTTATTTAGAAAATATCTGTCCATTACAACAACTTGATAATATTTCGCTTAGTTAGAAACAACATTGGAGTTTCTATCTAAAAGAACAATTGAAATTTGTCGCCATTGATCAATATATAACACTGCAAAAATTCCACCAACACATCCATTATTAATTAAATTCTCTTCAATCGTACAATACAGTTTTGGTTTTTGTTTTTTTCCGTTTTTTGGTTTTCAAATTATCTTCGTATAAAGTTCATACAATTGCTATATACCGATTGTATAGGAATTCGAGAATAAAACAAGTCGACTAGTATTTACAAAACCTTTCTACCGCTATATACAAATAGTACTTATAGTAGTTTATAACAAAGTAAATATAATTTCCAATTAATCGTCTATATACACATAGCACAGTTTCTCTCTTGGTTGTTTTAATAAATTAAACAATCTATGGTAAGAGATGATGGTTCGGAGGGGTTTTGATATTGCGGCAAACTAAATGCGGTTTTGCGGTTTCACTTGATCGTTGACAGGTCTTGATATATTTGATAGACATTTTCAGACACCTCACCCAATATTATCCTAATCATAAAACAAAACACTGTATATAACCGATATATTAATCGATTAAATTCGAATTCTAATCGATTCAACTTATTAAACTATTCTGGTTGTTGATCTATCAAAATCTGTCTTAATTATTCATACAACTCCCTACTTATTCTAAATGGATTTATTATAGAAGGATGAAATAGGAGATTGGGGAAAATTATTAAATTTCCACCATTTGCTCTAGTTGTGTTGGTTGTCAATTAAAATGGGTGATCTCTAACAAATTTATGAGAGGTCGCTTCAAGTGATATTAAATGAATGAAACACAATGGTTGTTGATCTGAACCTTATTGAGTTTTAGTCGGAGAACCGGAAAGTAATGTCGTTTCTGTACATGTCGATATTCGTTGGTTATTCATCCGCTTACGGTATATAACATGCCGAAAAGGCGGTATTCTGGGCAAGACGAACACTGGAAGAATTTAAAGAGCGGTATTGTCTCAAGCCCATCGTACTCGCCTAGTACTACTCTATCGGATCTCCATTTATTAAAGAGTTACAAAAACTTTGGATGATGTCCGACACACTGCCATCTTCAGTTATTGTAGATTTGCAATACCAATTTTTGTTCAGTACAAATCTATAGAATTATGTCCGTCGTTCTGCACGTATACCTTTATATTTTGCACGTACTAGATCAGTTCATAATCCAATTGGATAACTAGTTGGAGAGAGAGAGAGAGAGAGACTGTATGATTCACTTTTTTTTTTGCCTGCTAGCTGTCAATACAAAGGAAATTGAGATTCTATGGTATGACTCCAATTGCATATGTTTAGGTATGCAATTTGGTAATCCTTATAGCTTGCATAATAATTGAGTAACTGATATGAATTTCAATATCAATTACAGGAACTATTATAGGAAATTCAAGATCTGATTAAAATTTAATCAATATTGTAATAAATCTCTTAATAATAATAGTCCTATTACTATTGGATTGTTTTATTTGTTATAATTGTGGAATTGGAGATGAGACACACATGGCTGTGAGTGTGAGAAGAATAGAGAAGACAAAAAAATATAGCAAACGTAACTGATCATTTGTATTGATTGATAGATGTTTGTGTATTCATCCAATTTCTCCACTTCAATATGTATGCAGATGGGGGTGCGTGTGACTAGAGTACGGAAACGAGCCACAATTGTGGTGTAATATTGATACAAATCACAAATCTATATAATTTATAATCAGAATCATCACCGTAAAAATATTTTAGCATAGCAGAACATCCACAGAAGACGACCGGCAAAAATATGAAGAAAGTCGCAAATCTAGTTTTAGCTGAACAATCATCTAGCTGAGATTTGGTACTCAGACAGTTAATTGCCGAACACAAAATAGAAACGAGCAAAGTTCGCATATTACGATTGTTCAACTCGATTTGCGACTAGATGCAAATCTAATAAACAGTCTGTTTATTATATAGAATAGAAATGATCGAGATTATCGAGAACAGCAGGAACACTAAACAGCAGGATCATGGCGAAAGTGACATATAATCGCTCATTACAAATTACAAGTAGTGTTATTTTTAGAGTATAGCGACGTGATTAAATTGTGGTTGTTGGGTGGCATGTATCAATGTTTATTTTTGTATTCAACATATACGGTTGATATTAATTAGTTGCGTTTGAATTTTGGAAATAAATAAATTTGTTTTTCGTAGCACTATACGTATAGTTTTAATGACCACCATTCTCATGTGGTGTAATAATATTCGATTAAATTCAACTCACGAAACAAACAACAGTTTAACTCGCAAATTAAATTGTACGTTTAACAAAATCTCATTACATTCACTTATAATAATTGCCGTATAATTCTTTTGGTACTGACAATAATTAAATAGAAATTTTGGAACGCAATTCTATAAAAATCATATATGTATAATAAAAACAAGATATTCGAGTGATGGTCCACATATTTTCTCCGTTATAAAATATTACCAATTCGATACGGACATGTTAATTTTCGAAAATGTTATAATAAATGACATTAATTTCGGGGTGGCTTCAATAATTAATTAGTACCATAAGGCGAGATTTATTATACGTATTTATTAATTAATTAAATAGGAATGGATGAGACTTAATTAAATCTAAATATATCGTGTCAATACCGTATGACGTTGTAGATTCAAATTTGTGGTTTATAACAGGCTCGTTGCTTGAGCCATATAGCGCCACAGGTTCTGTTGGCACCGAAGCTGCAGACTCTGCTTTCGCAATGTCTATCCGATGCTCTTTGTTTTCTTCAGTTTTGTTGTTTGCCTATATATTTTTAGACACATCTGCGCTTATCTCATACGCCTCTCAACTGATTCTATTCTTATCTTGTCAGTTGGTGCGTGACTTGGAAATTTGAAAGCTCATTAAATCCAGATACTATATAAACAGAAACTTATATATTACGGGGATGGAAGAGGTTTAAATCATCAAATGACAGTATCCGGTTCTATTTGAAATAGATAAAGATAATAGTTGCGTCCCTTAATTGATTCAAATTATTCCAAACTGAATCTGTTGGTAGAGAGGAGAGGATTTCTATCAAAATTTGTTCTCAATATCAAATAAAATTGATTAGATTACGTATAAGATAGTAGTTTTAGTTGTTGTAGTGGTAGTATTGTCGCATTGCACCTGAAACCTCCAAGACAATGTACAATTCACTGTTTTGCAGGTCAGTGCAGCCCACCAACAATAAATTGTCTTATCCTCTAGGGTTTCAAAACCTGTTTTCCTGTTATAAATTGAACGAAAAAAAACCGACATGCCCAGTGCGGAACGTCCACAAAACCCGACCCGATGACAACAGGAATATTGTCACGTCTTTTAAACGAGTTTTATTACTCTAAAGAATATCTAGAAAATTTTAGTGTGTACGCTGGACAAATTCCACCTTCATTGTACGTAAATAAAGACTAAGAAAAAGGAAGAACTTCCTGTATTCAACAATTTTCCTTTAGTTGGTTCCTGTCATTTCAGTTCTTACATTGTCAAGAATCAAAGATCTGAAAGATGGAGATTGTCTGGAGGGTTTTCCACTGAAATAAACGATTCAAAGTATTTGTTCCATGCAAAGATTCTCATTGTTAATCAGTGTCATCCTGTTTATGAGAAAATCCTTTCGTCGTTAACAGCTGCTATGTTTTTGACATTCCTCTTTGTATGCCAAATTGACAATAAAAACAAAACAACAAAAAACAAAAATTAAGTAATTTCCTATAATCAATTTTGTTATAGTGAAAGAGAATCTATTCAAATCCAAAATTATATAAATCGTCTTCTAGTGGAACAATCCAACTTTTATATCCGATTCAATGTTAAAGTTATCTACTGTAGTAGCACATATAGTAGAAGATAGTTGAGAATAAATATAGAATGTTCACAGAGGAGAGGCAAGCTTTTTACAATAGGAAATCTCTTTCTTCAAGCCGAAGATATTTATTGTACAATTAATGTCAAAATAATATTTGTTTCCGAGCGAAGAATAGAATTGAAGCATCTACTAAAGAGAAATTTCGATTTTTTGTGTGGATTTCATTGCAACAAGAACAACAACAACAACAACAACAACAACAATAGAATAAAATTATTAAATTGGCTTTACATCAAAAGATAATTAGAACAGATGGAGAGTTGAGGAAGAATCGAGTTACCACCTGACGGGTGGCTTTTGTCTACAGCAACAAACAACAAAGAGGGTGCAACGGAGGAAATTAACTAGCTACACGTCAGTATTTTATCAGATATGTTTCATGTCTTTGATAAGAAATCTTGATATTTGTAAATATAAATATCTGTGTGTGTGTGTGTGTGTGTGTGTGTGCCCTGTAACAAATCCGCTACCCGGCGCATCCACCATTTTTCAATCAACTTATTTCCAAAAAAAACAGAAAAAACACCTGCATTATCGTCGATTATCGATTGTAGCACATTATGAGACACCGATTATAAAATGAATTTGATTGAAAATATACTGACAATTATATTAACGAGGACAACACTTATTTATTGATGTGACTCACACACATATTTTCTATATATATCTATATATTTTTTTTAGAAGGGGATTGAGAATGAAATCAATTTCTCAGAGCCATCAGTTGCATACGTACTAAACAGACACGTTTCTATTTGATTTATAGACAGAATTTATACAAGTACAAGTCGAATAATTGACAGTTTACGAGGGTAACTGCCAATTAAACGTTAATAGAGATTGAAAGCGACTTTTCTATATTATATACAAGTATATATACCTACTATAAATAATACAAATAAACAGGCTCGATATTATTAACAGGATCAGTTGTTAGGATTAAGAATTGTTAGTTATTCAACAATAAAAAAATAATAATAAATATTAATAATCAAAGTTGGCATATGAAGAATGAACGAATAATTTCGTGACTCATTCCATATTCATTTCAATATATATATATTTTTATTTTTTACTGTTTCAACATCTAGTAATTTATTCATTTTGATGGCGACTAATGAATTATTTATACTTTATAAGATTGCATCTTGACTATAGACGAACCTAGATACTACCCACTACTACTATATATGGGCTATTCCATGTCAAATGCATCTGCGATCTCGTAGATATATCCGAGTATCAATTTTTTTGTCGGATATACCTGGAAATCGTCATTTTAAAGTGAAATTATAGAAATTTCAAATTTCCAGTTATAATATTCTCTTTTTTGTTTTTGGTTTGTTTCTTCTTTATAAACGTTCAAAAAGAATATCCTTTGAATCGGATAAATTCGATATCCTTTGATGTCAAATACTGATGATCAGGTATTATTTTTTTCTGAATTCCTTTGTTACCCGGAATACGATATTCTCTCTATATTTATATCTCTCTCTCTCTGTCCTTTTTCTTGCGAATTATTGATTAAAATATTAAGATAATTGGAATATATAATAGATTGATATGGAAATGTAATTAATAATTAGATATATGTACATAGGATATACGATGTCTAATTATCGGAATAATTAATAAGTGGTAACCGAAAGGTTTCGATCTATAATACCTTTGAGTATTCGAATAATTTATAAATTGTGTCCGATACTTGGATTTCCAACTTACATCCTTGTATATCTATTGTAGAATTCAAATTAGAATCAATTTTAATCAAGTGCGAATAAACGTAGGTACTACGATTACAGAACAAATATAACAATTTGGAGTAATTCCAGTCTAGGTTTTAATTCAAGTATACAGCTAGTCTAGCTTCCAATCCAAACAACTTCAAATAATATTTATTTCCCAGCAAATACGGTTTTTTTTTTGAAGTAGTAATCAATGTTGACTTAATAGTAATCGATTTTTGTTTGTTTGTACATATGTATAAATAAATAAATAAGAAAGAAAGTAGGCACAAGCTGTTTGTAATTTCTTTTGTTTCAACAATAACAGATTGCTAATTCCCATCGGCAGTTTCATTTAGCAATTAAACTTAACGGAAAATAACACAATTTGGTTGTTGTGTTGTATAAGAGTATATAATCTTTAATTTAGTAACGTTCCTATAGCACGCATTTGTTAAATTCTATCTAGTGATTTGGTTTCTGTTTTTTTTTTTTTTTTGTTTCGACTTCATACAACATTTTGTTAATAAAAAATTGAAGAGCAACAATGTTATTTTAACAAAAGATAGTTAACAACAATAAAATTTGTTGTTGTATAAAACAATATAATGGTAACCAGCTACAATCAACTGACAGCTCTTACATAAAAGAAATGACGTAATTGTGATTTACCCGTAAAAACACGACTATATAGATTACCTTAAATAACACAATTGCAATGCGGTGAAATCGGTGCCAACAATAAAGTTTTCCAGTAATTAATCGTATTTCTTTAGAAATCCTTTAAACAGACAATTCGTAACGTTATACTATATGGCACCTACTTAATAATTTGAGCTTTACAATGGTTGTTGTTCAATGTAATTTTCACACTATATTTTCAGTTACTATAGCTGGTTCAATTTTCATTTTCACAAGAACATAATAATTAGTTTTAATTGGTTCAAGCTTCCAAATCGGAATTTTTCGAGTTAAAGTTCGATTGTCATAACACAATAGAAGAAAAGTATAACCTCAAATATTACAAAAAGGGCCTATAGGGCGCCCTTAAAATCAAATCCGCTATTATCAGCATACGACATAATGTATAATATAGAAAAATTTATAAGAGCTCATTTACTTATTACAACTGAAATAATTATAATTATTCAATTATTCTTACCTTTTAATCTAAGAAGCTTATGGATTGATTGCCAACCAACAAACACTCACACATACACATTATTTTAATTGAATAAGACAAACAACGATTTGCAATCGTATTTATTAGAATTATTTATTAATTACTTATAATAATCGTTAATAATTATAAATGGCATTATAGCAATTTAATAATAATAATAATAATGATACTTCTAATATGTCAATAAAATTTCAACAATATTATAAACAAATGAAGAAAATTCTAAAATGGGGATTGATTAGAAAGAGAGCGATAGATTAGCATGCGATCCAAACAAAGATGACATTAATCAAGCTTACTAGACTAGCAAGAAAAAAATGTAGTTCTCGAGATGATCGTCAGGTGGGGAAAAAAGAAAGTGAAATTATAACGGTGAAATGTCTGAAAATTATAAACATTGAATTAATAATTATTTATAATTCTATTTGAGTACAAAATTTAGAAACGGTGATTATTTGATTTA
>JAZBGX010000701.1:0-26315 GCA_037414775.1 Zonitis immaculata | reverse complement strand
TTTTTTCAATTGTACTATATTGGGAAAATGGCTGTGTACCGATATTAGATCGAAAAATAGTGCTTTTTTTTAATTATTTTGTTTAAGATTTTTTTGTTTTTTCGAGCAGCTTTGTTTAGTTGTTCTAGAAATTATAAACACGTACCGCTTTTTTTAGAAAAAAAAAAATAATTAAAACAGTCACGAAGAATTTCAGTGATTTTTCTCTATAATTGAATTTTCTAATTAGAAAGAAAATATTCTAGTGTTTATAAATTACTACGGGTTATAATCCCGTTTATGGATTATTATTATTATTTTTTTTTGAAATAATTATTTGATAAATACGATGCCATAGTTATTTCCTATAATTTGAACATAATAGTCATTCTCTTTCTTTATCATTATAAGATAATATGTTCATTCAAGAAATTCTTTTGTTTGTTTTGGAATATATTAGTTCGAGTATTTTTTATGTAATTATATAAATATTTATTTGAGGTTTATAATAAATGTGATTTTCTCATAGTATTTAAGTGATTCGTTTTAATATTATATTATAAATTTGTGTATATATTATATAAAGTGTAGCTAAAATCTTAACAACTAAAATTGACAATGCACTTATTTAAAAAAAAAAATTATATTTGTAAATAGCATTATATCGAATTGACAACTTTGTGCCTTTTACATTTATTTTGTAAGAATTTATTTAATAGAATCTATAAATCAGACTGATCTTGAATTTTGAAAGAAAGAAAAAAAAAGGTTTCGTTCAAGATAATCAACAATTATAACTAAAAAAAAAAAACATACACGAATATTTGTGTTTAATTTATTGCCCATGTAATATTTGTCCTTTAATATTAGAAATTCTCTAGATTTTTTACAATTCTTCATGATGTGATGGGAATTTCTTCAAAATAGCATTATATAAATTATAAAAAGCATATATACTAACTGTTATAATAACAATTAATGCTACACCAAAAACAACACTCAAAAAACTACCATCAATAACACCAACTTGATTTGTATTTCTTGTATCATTAAAATCACCATTACGTTTACGTTCAGCCATCATACGTTTCATATTATTTAATCTTTGTCGTAATTCATCGACTGTATCTTCGCTGGTCTCTGTAAATTTTCCAAAAGAATAAAAAAAAAATTTATTATAGACATCAAGTAATACTACAATACGTTTTAAAAGTTGCATAGCTACCAATTTATATAGGCAACTATTGTTATTTAAAAAAGTTTAATAAGTTGCATAAAACATAATATCAGTAGCGTAGATAAGTTGTTTTAAGTTTTTTTTTTTTGGTCAAATAAAACTGTTTTTAATAATATATATAGCTATTGTGGGCTTCTAAATATTAATAATTAACAATATGAATGAAATTCCGAAAATTTTTTGAGCTAATATAATAATCTGAATTATTTGTTTATTACTATTAGCTGATAATTATTATAAAATATGCAAATGAGGTCTATTTCCACAGGTTCATTTATGATATATTTGTTTATTTCGCTCACCTTTCTCCATATTTGACCTTTTACATAGTCAATCAGGCAACACTGTCATTATTGATTGAAGTTGAATTTAAACTGGACCAAATATCAGGGAAACTGGGGAAAACTGGAAGATAGAAAAGATGAGAAATAGGCCCAACCCTAATGATACTGAAAATTGTGCGCAAGCTTGTCACATAAATATACTATAAATCCTGATCATTTTAGCATATTTCAATTGATAATAGTTTCTGATTAAAATAAATAAGCGAATTTTTCCGACAATTTGCAATATTTCCGTTTGATTTCGTAATTATTTTGTTTCTATAGTGTTTCGTTGTTGTTTTCTTTAAAAAAAAAGAAAGTAAATATTTATTTCGTTGATAGTGCGACAAACTGAACAAAATTATTCGTGAATTTATAAATAAATTTTGGTGTAAGTTGTTTAACAGAAAAATTAAAATCAAAGGAATTTGTTGTTTTTATTTTTTTGTTAATTTTATGATTTTGCACTAATCGATGTCGAAATATATGTGACACCTTTTCTCTTCTTCTATATGGCAAATACAAGAGAATTTATTATAATTAGATGATATGAGGGAGTGAGAGAGAGCGTAGTTATTATTTAAATGTTGATATTTGTTGAAAGTATGATAAATGGATCATAATCTCAAGATGGGTTGTAGAAGAAGTGTTTTATTGGATTTTATTTAGTTATTTTAAATGTTAACATAAGTAGTATTTTTTTTCTCGTTATAAAAGTGCTCGATTGAATGTGTTTTTGTTATTTTCCGTTTTAGTATTGTTTTATTTATTTTCGATTAATTTCATGTTAAAGCTCGAGCTTTCTAAATTAATAACATAAAAATATAGGAATTATATTTCAAAGACAAAGTGTTTTGAGAACGTTTTAAAAGGCACAACTCTGGTCGACTTTATTGATGAAGATGTATTGATTTGGTTGTAATCGAAAACATGACAACTAACAACCAGTGGCTCAAACCCATATAAAATAAGCAATAAACTATTATATAGAAGGAGTTTTTGACAAATATGCGTCCTTATCTCAATTATATGCGATGTAAGTGTTAATTGTAAGTAGAACAAAAAGGAAAAAAAATACACACAATATTTTTGAATATTTATAGAAACGCGCGCGAGTGTGTCGGTTGTTGTACGGGATGTTATCGATCTCCTCCTATAGGAGAGGATGCTGGGATTATTGGGGCCTAGCCACCACGTGTTCATGTCCCTCTGTTCTTGTAGTATCCTTAAAATTATTCCTTATTTTCTACTATTTGTTGATTTGTATTATGGGATAACGAAGCTGCCCCCATGTTGAAGATTCCCGCACGTTTTAAACAATGTGACCTCAGTGTTTCCCTTGCGTTTGATTATTGTGACTGCATTGTCAACATGGGTACTCGTGCTGCTGCATGTAAGCAACTTTATACCTTCTATGTTCCACATTCTTTATTATTACTATTGTATATACATTTTTATACCTATATACATTGATGTCATTCAACATTAACTTTATCAATAAAACAACATTATTAGCATTGACTAGAAATTTTTTCCAAAGAAAAATTCTATGAATTATTTATATAATTATTACATAAATAATTAAACTATAGTCTATGCTAATTTTATTTAATTAAAATTAAAATAGAATTAATATAAGACAAAAAAAAAATGATTATAGTTACAGCCAAAATACGCAGCTTGTATGACTACCAACTGCGTCTCATGCAGGGGGCTATGCCTCCCCCATCTGGAGTTGACATAGCAAATACCATCAAATACTTCTCACAAACACTTCTAAGTAATACGAAATATTTCAAATATTGATAATATTCAATACAGTAAAAATATAATTTTAGCTGTTCTTAAAGATGTACCAAATTCACCATTTGATCTACTCAAAAATCCAGAAATGGATTCAACACGTATGGGCCTATTTCCGAATTTAGATTATAAAGGATTATATAATTCATTGATACCTCTAATAGAAGTTGCACCACTTATACAATACGGATTACATTGTAAAAATTTAATAATTTATTAAATACTTACAATAATTATGCGATTTCAATTATTATAATTTTTTTTTTTTTTCAAATAAATTCTAGCTTTTGGTCAAGCTACATTACAATGTCTTGGATGTCTTCTACCATTTCTAGAACACGATTTAATCGATAATTTATCATATTTAACCGCCTCATCAATTGCAGTATTACCGAATAGTTTACATCAAGATATAATAAATACTTTATGTTTTTATATTTTACCATTTACAATAAGTAATAAAATTATATACGGAGATTTTTGTTAAAATTAATTTCGATTAAATTTTAGCACGTCACAATGATCGAGACCAAGATGTATGTCAATCAGTATCGGCAATAATAATGATGATATTTCAATATTCAACAAATCCAGCTCATCATTGTCAACTATTAGAATGTTTAATGACATTAAAACAAAATATATTAAAAGATATATTAAGTGTTATTGCTTATGGTACATCAACTGCTCGATCATCAGCTGCTAAATTATTATTTTATTATTGGCCAACATTTAATGCTAATTTATTTGATCGTAAAAATTTAATTTGTAAATTTGCCGGTAATAGATTCTTTCTATTTTTATTGATTGACATTTTGTATCCATTTTTTTTATTCATTAATTAGATCCACAACCGTTTGTTTGTCAACGCGATATGTGTCCAAATGCTGGGAATGCTGAAGCCGCCAAAGTTTGTTATGATCATTGTATATCAATAACGTTTGCCAGTGATACACCACCACCACTTTATTTATGTATCGAATGTGCCAATGAGATACATCGTGAACATCCAAATCAAATGTTTTTCGATATATTACATCCGATGCAACAAGTTTCAATGGTTTGCGAGAATAAAGTAAACAATTAAAGCAACAAAAAAACAAAACAAAATTATATAATAATAATATTTAATTTATATTTTCTAAAACAGAATTGTCGATCGACGGAAAAATCAGCTGTTTCAATATGTTTTTCAACAGAATGTGCCAGTTATAATGGTAATCATCCAATACGTTATTGTGAACAATGTCATAATAATCGACATAATAATAGGAGAGGTGGTGATCATATTGTACATAAAAGTTTACCACCAACATGGAGTATGAATCAAGAAATGCAAACTTATATGGTTGAAGCTATCGTTAGGTAAAATTTGTTCTAAAATAAAAGTTTATGTTTACATTTTTGTTATCACATTTATAGTTTATTGAAAGAAGCAAAAACACCAACAATCGATACAAATAAAGATAATATCGAGAATAAAATACAAGTGCCATCTATTGACAATATAACAATTGAAGAACGTCAACTATTAGGTAGATATGGAGTTTGGTTATTAGTAGGCCGATGTACACCAATGGATAATACAAACACTGAAGTATTAGGGCGATTATTAACAATGTTATTCCATTGGTTCCATATGACCGCATATTCATATGACGGTATAGCCTGTTCGAGCATAAAAGGAACACGTTGCTAGATCGACTACTGATCTTGCAATAAGTCCCTTTTAAAATAAGAAATATTAATTTTTGATTGAATTTTATATTTTAGGTCAAGAAGAAAGTACCTTGGAGAAATTAAAGACTGAAAATGTATGTAATTGGCTGAGGGATATCAGCAAAACACATTATAAATTATTTATATCATGCCTGTTACCCCATCCTCCGGAGTACGCCCGTATCGGAGGCCATTGGTAATTTTAATATTTCAGTAATTCAGAGCAAGTCTCAATCTCGATCGATATTCGCTACTATCAAACAGACTATAATAGAATAATATCTAAAAATTTGGTTATCCGTTTTATTCGTCCGTTTGATGGCAGTTTGGCTTCAGAATTATAAAAAATGATTTTATTTGATTTTTTTAATTAACAGGGATACTTTAGCATCACGTACATCGCATTTAAAAGATGGTTTGAATCGTTTATTTTGTTTAGTACCATATGAAGTGATAACACAAGAAATTTGGGATTATGTTATGCCACATTGGATGGAAGCGATAGTTAATGATGTGGCTGAAAAAGAATTATCTGAACTTCGAATTATTTTAAGTAAAATATTAGATACCGAAATGAGTCCTTTAGGTTTTGATGCTAAAAAAATGTATCATTTTGTTGCGATACGTTTTCAAAAAACTAGTGCCAAAGTTCAACAACAAGCCCTACATTGGTTACAAGTAAATTATCAATAAATTAATTATTATTAATCAATATTTTGATTCGATTTGTTTGTTTAGACATTGACGATGTTAGAAATAATAATTCCTTTACATTTACTTTTCGAAATTTTTGGTGATGGTGTTTCATATATGAAAGGTGGTATTGTTGATGAGTCAGCAGAAAAATCGATAAAATATCACAATTTAGACACAAATGTTATAACAAGACGAGACTCAATTTGTAAGTTAATTATACGAAATTGATTAATTAATAATTTTTTTAATAATTGTAGCAACGGTAATTGAAGATTGCGATTCAGCAAAAACATCATTTTCAGATGATGAAAATCGTTATTCACAACAAATCGAATTTCAAACAGATTCTGAACATAATTTATCCTGTTGCATAATAATGTTGGATGTTTTATTAAAACAAATGGAATTACAAGATATTGATAAACATACTGGTTTAAATTCGTCATTATCAAAAGATGTTTGTTGGTTATTGAAATGTATGATAACAGCAGCTTGGATTGGTAATCATTCATGTACAACAAAATCGGAATGTAGTTATTGTGAATCGAGCATTATGTGGCATCAATTATCGTTGCAATTAATCAAATATTTATCACCAATTTATCCGGCTCATCCTCCCGATGTAATTAGTTTTTGAATATAATTAGAATTAAATTAATTGTATTTATTTGAAGCCACCGCTTGAGGAGAATTGGGATGATTATAGTAGAAAATCACCACCGGAAAGTGACAAGAAAGATTCGAAATCGGATGTTGTTCTCAACATGCCAATACCAGAAGTTCATTCTGTAGGAGGCGTTCTAGTTCATATGCCACACGTGTGTTCTGTACGAAACGTAGTGTTAATTCTCAAACGAAAAATTGATAACAAAAAAAAAAAGAAAAAAAGAAAGAAGCATTTTCGTTTGGGATTTGAAATAAAAGTAGTAGCATGTCAAAATTTTCCATAAAATTCACCCTAAATAAACAAAATTATCTAACAATTATATTATCTATGTATGTTTTTCTTTTTTTTCAAATTTGTTCTAGATAATGACTGCCACTGTTGAAACTGTATCTGAACAATTAGATTTGGCTGCAATTATACCAGCTGAAAAAGTTGTATCAGCTGTTGCTAGAGCTATAACATTAACAGAAACTGATGTTGGTTCAGCAACTGTTCAAGTAGCAAAACCACAAGTTATTGGTGAAAATGATGAACCAATCGAACCGGATAATGATGATAATATGGATAATTTTTGGCAAACATCAGTTGGTAAATTTAAATTTTCGGTTGATGATCTACCAAAACCATTACAATATATACATCAATTATTACAAGAATTACCAAAAGTTGATAAACCGGATATACTTTATTATATGCTACAGTGCCTAAATATTTTAATTTTGCATGGTGATGCTTGTACGAAAGCATCCAAGGATCATAGAGGATTTTTTATTTGGTGTCAAGAAAATTTACTAATTAAAAAGTACAAATTTTTATTGATTCATCAATAAATCAATTTAATAATAAAATTCTAGCTTGTGGGAGTTGTGTAATTCTGAATATTCGCATATTTGTCAAGAAGTAGTACCGTTATTATTACATTGTATTACGTTGCCGGCTGGTTCTGATGTATTTTGGCGTGTTATCCAGGAAACTTTTCACAGTAGCGATTGGTGTGTCCGATTTACAGCTGTTGAACGTGTTACAATTATAGCAAGATTTATGGATTCAAGTCCTTTACGAAACCTACCACAATTACAAGCAGCCTTAGCCAATGCTTTTTGTTATCTAATTTCAAGCATTGATGATACTAATATTTATGTAGCCCAAAGGGCTACTTTATATCTTGGAACAATTCATGATTCGGCAATAAAAGTACTATAAAATAATTTATTAAAATATTTTATTAAATTTAATTTTTTTTTTTATAGTCTTTAATTATGTGTTTGGAAACTCAATTCGATACAGTTATTGTAGATCGACCAATGGTCCTTCAATCAATCTATCAACTTCATAATTCATTGAGCGAAAGAAAAATATTAACTTGGGATTTTTTTTTGAATCGTTTCGATACTTTATTTTTAGAAGCTCAAATCAATTTAGAAAAAACTGGAGACATATCTTGCCTTCGAGGTTGTTATTTTTGATTTAATTTTATAAAAACAATAATAAAATATTTACAGATTTACGCAATACGGATTTAAATAGTGAGAATTTTTTGAAGAAACTACATCGGGCTCATGAAGCTTTATCGCAATCGGATGGTAGTGCTACAAGTTCGGTTAAAACATTAAGTGCTAGTTTTGGTACCAAGTGGCCTTATAAAAGAACCATGTCGGCGCCAGCTTCTATTGTTCCACGACATGATAATAAAGGTATTTCATGACTTTACTTTTTTTTTAAATTTATTATTATTATTAACATATTTTTGTTTTGTTTCTAGTGATTACGGAAACAAAGGAGAAAATTTACAGTCGTCAATATTCAGCTCCAATACTAAAACGGAAAAGTTCACGTTTTGGACTCGGTCAGTTTACAGACACTAATAACAGCATACCAGGTAGAACCTAGATGTAGTATAATAGTGGCCGCATGAATGTATGTAAGTTAGTTTCTAATTTTTGTTTTTTTCAATTCGAAACATTTATTGAACGGAACAGTTAAGCATGGCTTGGTTATAAAAACAAATTATTTTTAATTGGCAAAAATAATCACATTTATTTTTGTTTTTCTATTAACATTTCAGATGGTCATATGCATTCTTTAAACATGGCAGATGATCAAAATATTTTGAATTTTCTCCAACGTGTTATTGATTTAGAAGAGGCCGATAAAGAGACAATGCATCTTTTAGTATTTTTATTATTACAGTTTCTATCAAGATCAGATCAAGCTTATCCGGCTGAAGAGAAAAATTTAGCAAAAATTCAAGGAATCGTTTTAAGACATTTATATTTACTACTTGGTTATAATCAAAATGATCGTGGATTATATTTACCACCGGCAAGATTACGTTCATCACCAGCATTTAGTGTATTTTTATCAAATTTACCACAATTACTCGATCAAAATAATTTAATGGGCCGACTTTTATTACCGACTTGTTTAATTTTATTACAATATGCACCATCACCTTATTATATTCCAAATACTTTAGATTTCCAACAGCCCACGTATAGTTTATGGACGCTCGAGCCACATTTTAGACGGAACTGGCTCATGTCGTTAGTTGTATTACTTTACAAGGTAAATGGATGAGTTATATACCATAGCGAATTATATTACGATTTTATAATTGCAGTATCAATACAATCAGCAGCCTCATTGTATGCAATTGACGTCGTTAATACGAATTGTTTTAAATACGTTAGATGCACAAAATCATCGTTGTAGAAGGATACCAGCTACTATAATTATGGGAGCTCCTCCATCAAGATCTAGAGGTAATTCGGTTGAATATTCCCAACAAAATCGATATTTTGATTTGTTGTTTTGTTTTTTTTTTAAAGACGTAAGTCAACCCTCGTTGGGAACAGATAATGAACATGCCGAAAGAACAACACCACCATTATCACCAATGTTCTCATCAGATGGTCAATCAGTTCAAGTATCGATTAGTTCAAAAGGTGGTAAAGCTCAAGTAGCTTATACTAAACCATCATCAACAACAAGTATGGAAACACATTGGGAAGAAGCAATACAATGTATACAACCGGAAAAAATGTGGGAGAAAAATTTAAAGAAATTAACCGATTTTAGTATGGATGCTGATGATAATACAGAATCTGAATTAATAGCAATACCAGAAAGTGATATTTCAGATAGTACATTACAAGGTAGTATGCAAGATTCATTTGATGAAGGTATTGATGAAACATGTAATTCACAACAAAAAATTTGTAATAAAATAAATAATACGGGGGACAATACTGTGATAAAATCGTTGAAAGAACATGGAAATAAATTATTTAATAAACGACCAACATGGATAATTGGTAGTGAAGAGGAAAGTATTTATAAAAAAAATCAAGAAGCTTCCAAAATTTGTGATTATTCGAAGAATTGTACACGATTAAATTCGACATCATCAATAAATTCAATAAATGGTACACAAAATATGAAAAATATCGACGAATTTCATAGACAAGTAACTAATTCGATTGAAGCCCATCAAAATAAACCAACACCATTAGGGAAACATAAAAAAATTATTGAACCAAGTATAACACCAGTTTGTACACCAGTTTCAGATTGCGATGATTGTTATAAACATAATCACGGTTTATTACCGGCACCATCTATTGAACGTTTATTACCAATTGGGGCGATACGACCATCTGAATCATTGAAAGATAATGTTTTCTCATCATCATTAGAATCACAATTGGAAATACCGAGTCAAGAAAGATTATTACCAATTGGACAACATAATAAAGATATTTCACAATTAGTCGATAAAGTTCGACAAGCGTTAGGAATAAATGCTCAATTAAATAAAGTTGATGGTAAAAAAATCGAAAAAATTCAACCTTCTAGTAAAGAAGAACCAGTACAATTGCATAGTCCTCGTAGATTAATAAAACAAGTAGCTCTAGAAAGTCCACCAAATCAAGTCGATGTAGGCGATAACGGCGTTTTTTACAAAACGACAAAAAACGATAATCAAAGTATAAATTTTTTCCTAGTTTCTATTCAATTGAATCATAAATAAAATTTTTATAAGGAGACACAGCTTTGAGTCAACGTCAACGTATCCGCAAAGCTGGCCCATTTACAATGGGTACAGCTCATGATCCACGACGGCCTGGTACCTGGTTTAGTCCGCAATCATCACCGAAACTCGATAGTAACGACATAAAACAAAGTTCATTTCGTATTGGAGATGAATGTGTGAATGAACGTTGTTCAGAATGTGGACTCGTTAATGAAGAATATAGCGATGAAGAAATTGGTTTATGTATTGTAACATTAGGTACATTTATACATCGAGAACCTGCATTAGCAGCACCTTTATTACCGGATATTCTAAGCATCGTTTCAAAGTAATTAAAATTAATTATAAAAAATGTAATTGATTAATTGATGAATTTTAGGGTAGCCACAAATCCGATGTATCCGTGGCAATGTGAAAGTAATATCCATTTACCTGGTGGTGCTATTAGTGTGGCCCATCAATTTTTACGTTGTGTTCTCCATCAATTAGCTCCGAACGGTATTTTTACACAAATGTTTCAAACAAGTGCAACTGGTAAAAATGTTTTAAATAATATTTGATTGTGATAATGGATTTTTTATTTATTATTTTTTTTTATAGAAAAAGTTCGTGTACAATTTTTTAAAAGCGTTATTCAAGCTCTCATCGATTTCAGTGAATTAAATCCGGTAGCACCATTACAACTATTATTAGAGGTTGAATTATCGATATTTTATTGATAACATTTTATTGAATTAACAATTTCAGACGCTAAATTCGAAGAAAACGTTACCATTAGAAAATTTACCAACAATCCTATTAAATATGGCATGTTATTTGAATTGTTTACCATTAGAGGCCGCTACAGGCTCAAATACACCATTATGGAGTACAGTTTTACAACAACTCGAAACTTTATATAGAAGAATGCAATTTATATTAAATATATTCGATGATATTATGCCATTATTAAGAATTATGATTTCAGTATTCAAAGTACCACTTATATCACAATATAAGGTAGAATTTCAATCTGTTGAGAGGGTGGATTATTGTGATTTTTAACAATAAAGCCCCTATAATGCTTCAATTCAATAAAACATCCCCTATATGATTTTTATTTAGATATTAAAACATTTTTATCTTTGTATAATTTTTTCCAGGGTATTTTGGAGCCATTTTCGAAAGTTTTAAGTTTTGCTATTCAAACAAATATTTTGAAATATGGTTGTTTAGTTGAAATATGCTATTTATGCAATAGAGCTTTCACTAAAGTAATTAATTTCAAAATAATATAATCGATTTAATTCAAAAAAACATTTTTAGGAAAGAGACAAATTAATTTTAAGCCGAATGGTCGTTTTTGAATTGATTCAAGCATTGAAATTCAAGATAACAATACCAGATTCGAATCTATTGATGTTGATCAACTTAACATTACAAGTAATTTTAATTCAATCTATTTAATATTAAATTTCATGGTTTGTTTTTTTTAATTGTTAAGGATGTTGGAGGTTCAATACCGAATAATGTTGTTATTAAAGATTGTCCATTATTATCGCTAGATTACGGTCCTGGCGTTCTTACAGGCATATCAGAATGTATGAAAATGCATATAGGCGATATAATAGAATTTCTAACCGATTTTCATACAATATCAAAAATGAAAAGTTATTGCAAAGGTATAAATGTTGGTTTGAATGAAGATACATTAGGTGGTTTGATTAAATGTAGTGTAGCCCAATATTTAGCATTGGAAATAACGAAAGGTAATGGTCGAGATAGTAGAGCAGTTACACGATATTTTCCATGGTTGTACAATACATCGATAATACAACAATCGTAAATAAATGAAAATATTTCTATCAATAATTTCTATTGTTTGTTTGTTTTAGGCCAAGAGAATTTATTGAGTGTATCGGTCATGTCCGTTTATTATCATGGTTACTTTTAGGTTCATTAACTTATACAGCATTACATGGTACAAATCAAACGCAGAATTTTTGCCAACCAATACCACAAGAAGCTTCATGTCAAGTAGCTGATCATATACAAACGATAATGGCCGGATTCGCTGAACAATCAAAAACGTCCGTCCTTCATATGTCTTCCTTATTTCATACATTCATTTTATGCCAATTATGGACGGTTTATCTAGAACAAAGTTTAAATACACATATACCGATAACTGAAGCTTATAATGTAACCATGAATATTTTATTCGAATTTTGGGCTAAAGTAACACCTTGTATCCTACAGTTAATACAACACTCGAAAATAGTGATTGATTCAATCAATTTCCTTTTATTATTTTTTTTTAATTGAAATAATTTCAGTTAGGCGAAATTGTGAGTCTTCATTTTTTGAGCATGCTAGAAGCTTTATTAGAATGTCATTCAACATTTGTAGCAAAACTTCTACCATTATGGACTCCCGTACTTTGTTCTAATCAAATTCAAGTAATAATAACAATTAAAAGAAATTCAACAAATATTATTATAAGTTTTTTTTTATTTTTTAGTTACCTGGACATTTACAAGTACGTTTACAAAATTGTCGTAATTTCCCACCAACAATCTATTCAGAAATTTCAATTGATAAAACAAAAGTCAATTTTCATAATCCTGTATTGTTGAAATGGTTGCAACGATTACAATTCAAAATGGGCCAAATTGAATTACAATCATCAGCAGCAACTCAATTCTATTCATTATAAAAAAAATAAAAAAATTCTTAAAAGTTGTTATCGAAATTTATTGTATTATTAAACGTGATAGAAACATTTATACATGAAAGGAATTGTTCTTTTGTTTCGTTTTTAATATAAATTAATAAATACATTTTAAATATATATGTTTTATTGAACTATATGAAACTTTTCCATGATAAATGGTGGAGGCGCCGGGAATCATCGCTATCTATAAACTGCATTTTAGTGTTTAATTGTGCTATTGTGCAGCTCAAAAAATATATTTAACATCGATATTTTATTATATTGCTTACTAAAACAAATTTTCACGATATATTTCAATCTAATAATCAAAATACATATTGTGTCAACTAATTTTATTATTCAATAATAATTACGGAGACAATTCAATCTCGAATCATTTTATTCAGGACCGTATTAAATGATAGTGCACTTTTATATAGCTGTGAATATGAAAATGTGGCTTATTTTTTTTTATTAATTTAGATAATGGAAATATTTCAATACCATTGTGCATGTAGTTACATTAACAATCATTAATTGACCAGCTGAAATATTGATATTTTTTTGAGTTCTCATCATTATTATATTCAATGATTTACGAATTGATAGATGCTTTAATTCATACCATTTCGAATCATATATCGCTTGATTTGTATTTGTTGCCTAGATATAAGCAAATTTTGATAATTGATTGTATTAAATTAATAATAACTTACTTCACTAGTTAGATATTCGCATGGTATAGCAACAAATAGGAATACTTGTAATAAAGGTATAAATGTATACAATATGTATTCAAAGCACACATCAAATTGATCTAAACTGAAAAAATAATCGAATTTATATCAAATTTTGGATAAATAAATAATTTAAATAGCATACCTTCGAGGAATCATATATAAATAAAAGCACATTATAAATACTTCAGCCCAAAAGTAAAATAATAACGTTAATCCAAGTGTTTTATTTATTAAAGCAAATTGGCTAAAATATGCCCGTTATTATCTATTTAAAATCACAATTAAATTTATTTTTACCTCAATAAAAAGTTATGATGATCAACATAGATTTTAATCATCCGATTACACTGATATTCATTAAAATTTCGATCAACACATGCATCAATACTAATACGGATATTTTCGTTGAATAATTGAAATTGAATTGCCAATATTAGAAACATGGTCGACATTAGATAATCTGTACTAATAGAAATACGAACACAAAAATACAATGTTATACAAGTAATAATTTTATAACACATATTCGGTATGAATGTTGATTGATAAATTTCAAATGGTAATTGCCCACTATATAATACTGAAGCAATAACTGATATTACCAAAAATATAAAATAATATGAATAGAATTTTATAATTAAATTATGAATTCTTAATTTGGAATTACATAGTTGTTTGATTTTATCGGAATATTTAGGATTATCAATTTCCCAATAATTATCTATATTTTCGATAAATTCTCGAACATTATTTCTATTAAATGTAATACCAATTAATTTAATAATCAACTGAAATTATTATTATTGAATATTAAATAAAATTGTTTGAATTAATTAATTACGTTTGATAGTCCAAGTAGAGATGTGATATATGATACAATTTTGTCCCATGTATGTTCGTCAAAAAATATACCAATGAATGACAAAATTATTGTTGTCACCAATGAAAAGTATGTTAATAATAATAACGGTTGAAATTTGAATGGATTCAATCCGGCATTATTTAGTAAATCGACAACTTTGTTAGATATTTCTCTATAATTTCCAACTATTGTCATTTTATAGTTCTGAGAATAATTTTCGAATGGTATTGTTTGGAATGTTGAACAACATCTGTTTTAATATAATAACTTGAAAATGATTACCACAAAGTCATTTTCTTTGTAAAAGGAAATTATTTTTTTTTCAATCAATTATGTATAAAGAAACTTTCATAGTTTCCATCTTCAAAGATTGAAATACTTCAAAGGAATAAAATTTATTCTGAACTTTCCAATTTCATATTATATATTTATTAATAAACGATAATCAAATAATCAATGTCTACAGTAAAATTGAAACGATTATTATTTCGTTGGTAAATTGTTAAAATCTAGAACGTAATATTACCAGAATCGGACTGTTAACAATTTCGAAAACACGATTAATTATCAATTTTTATATTGATAAACCAACAAGTAATTTATTAGTTATAAAAAATATTGTACGGATCTGTATTCCATTTTATTATGTCCGAGATGAATTGTTTTCAATTTTCAACATTGTACGGAATGTAGATCACAAAGCTCGACTTTCTCGAGATTTTCTATTGTTCGCAATTGATCTATTGTATTCTAAAATAGCCGGAAATCGTAAATTTATTAATACCGAATTTATTCGTTTTTGTTCTTTTATTTTTTAATTTTTACAAAAACAGATGTAGTTAGATTTGACCACCAAAAAGTACATTCGTAATAATAATATTTTGAACTTGTATAAATATGGAAAATTCTGTGGCCGATTTACCTCGAGTACTTAATTTGAACATTTCTAAATTGGGGACCCCCGACCAATAATCTAACGGAATTTCCGGGGTCCGCCAACCACAGTTCCAATGCCATTGACTTGAATTATACTAACATTTACAATTTACAAAAAATCAAATAATCTGTTATCACTGATAAGATAAAAAAATTCAGCAATAACCAAAAAAATTTTTTATTTACTACAAGATATAGAATAGATAAATTGAAGACAAACAGTCTATTTTAGCCTCATCACTCGAAATTAACAATTAAAAATAAATAAAATTAAATACCAAATCCTACGATAATAAGAGCGAAAACAATAGTAACAACAAAATTAGTAAAGTGTTTGTATTTTTAGGGCTCTTATTGCAATTAGGACCGAACAAATCTAATAAATTATTATATTTTTAGTAGTATTTTGGGCAATTTTTTTGATCGGTTCGTATAAAATAAGCACGACTTATTGAAAATTTATCTAAAACCATATATGCTTTTTCCATTATTTTTAATGTCGGATTTTTCGATCGTGTCAAAATCCAAGCATTCCCTTTAAATAAAATAAAAAAAAATTACAATTCAGAAAAAAAATTAATAGAGAATAAATAAACTCATACTTATGCTAAATATTCCAAAATCAGTACACGACCAAACTACAGCATAATTATCGTAATCTGTATCGAGTATCCAATAGGGAGCATCAAAATTGACTGGAATTTTTCGTTATTTATCTGCTGATTGTTAATTTTTGTGTATTTTTATTTTTTACCTGGTAATGATGGAAATTGAATTGACAGTTTCGCCTCATCACTACGACCAATTGAATTTCCTAATCCTTCAATTGTCGAACGAATACCAGTTCTATGAATTTTTAATTAATTATAAATGTTGATCTATATATATATATACCAAGTGTCCCATTAATTCATCAAATTTAATTTTCAAAAAAATCATATTTTCAATTATGTAATTGAAATAGAATTTATTGGAACACCCGTATATCTGTATTTATATATAATTACAAAGCACTTATTTGTTGATTCAGAATATTGATAGTGCCGTTATTATCGTAATTATAATCGGCTGTTACACATTTACCACCGAATTCGAATATAGCGAAGTAACGTTCGGCTTCATACCATTTTCCCAAATACTATAAATTTATCCAATATTATCATTATCGATGGATATTATTATTATTATTGAAAATTTTTTTTTACCTTATTTAGATCAAAATTGGGTATTGTTTCGTAATTTGGACAGGGTCCTAAAAATGGTACTTGTGCTCCAATTAAAGTTATTGTTGTTGTAATGATGATGAACACAAAAATAAACATTTCGACCTTATTTTGTTAATGTTGTAGAGTTTATTTGTCGTTCGTTTTTATTGAAACTGCCAGTTCGACGGCTGCAAAACTACGTTTGATAAAATTGCCGTTTTCTTACTTTGTACTCATCCTGACTAGGTCATGATAACGGTCATATCGGAACGTCATATATTATTTAATTGAAAATCTACGATTACCTTGATTTTTTTCCAATAAAAACATAATTTCAATTCAGTGAGTATTTGTTTATTAATAAAATATTGTGAAATATAAAATAAATATTTGTACATAAAATTTTTGTGTAAAATACTGTAATTGATCAAGCTTTTTCAGTAATTCTTTCAGTTTTTTGAACAATCGGCGATTTTTCTTCATTAGAAACATCGGATACTTTCATAATAATTTCGGGTACAGGTAATGGTGCTTTTTTCTCAATTGGTCGATCAGAATTATCGTTTACAGCCGATTTTTTTCTATATTCACCACCATTGGCTTCTGGAATTGTAGAAATTGCAGTAATTCCATTGGCGGCGTTGATATCAGATGCTGCAATAGCACAACCTTCTTGGTCTGTTTTAACAAAGAATGTTCGACTTATTTTGAATTTATCTAAAACACCGTAAGCTCTTTGGAGGACGGCTCCAGTTGGTAAACGATCGCGAGTCATCAACCAGGAACTTTCTGAATATAAAATATACAAAAACAAATTAGTTATAAATTTTTTTGTTGAATTAATCAAAACTTACGAGCATGAATTGGTCCGAAGCCACTACAACTCCAAATTACTGCAAACGAATCATAATCGGTATCTAAGACAATTAATTGTGTTTCAGTTGGAATTGGAGTTGTTGAATATTTTACATTCAATTTTCCTTCACCACCTTTACCAACCAGTTCTAAATTACCTCCAATTATTCGTTTAACACCAGTTCTATCAATTAAAAAAAAACAATTAGATATAATTTGTTGTTGTGGTTGTAATTATCAGATACTTACAATCGATTTGTAACTTCATTTGATACAAAAATCCGTCCATTTGGTGCTTTTGCATAATCGGTAACAACACAACGTGATGTTACTTCAGAAAATTGAAAATAACGTTCAGCTTCATACCATTTACCCAAAAATTGGTCAATATCAAAATCGACCATTGGCAAATAATCTGGACAGAAGCCCAAATTTGGTATTTGGCCATTAACAATTGTAATAGCAATAAATATGATGTAGACACGATGCATCTTTATTATGTTTTAAACTATCGATTCAATATTCGATTATATTTATAGGTTGAAAAACCGCTATTCGTTAACTATGTAACATTACCACTCCCGTTTTTTCTTCTTCTTCAAATAACTTTTTATTTTCCTTCTAAGTACACTGTCATGTTAATTTTTTTGAATATTCAATCTAATCAAATATTTGATGATAATTATTACTGTCAAATATAAAGACAGTAATTAGAAATAATAGAGAATCGTTTAATAAACGGTGATTTTTCGATATTTAGAGTAAAGCCAATGGCCTATGTTGGCCTTATGAACTATTACACTATAAACAACGGTTCAAATCTCAAACTTACATCTTAATAGTTACTAAATATTTTTGTCCAAATCAATTTCCAATTGAATTTCTTCTAAACACGTTTTTGAACTTTTAATTTGTGAAAATTACTGCAACCATAAATACACTAAACTAGTAAAGCCAGTTGTAAATCAGGCTGGCTATATATGTTTCCGGTAAAAGTACTACGTTGCAAAATCAGCTAATATAACCCGACTAGTTTCTAAATATTTATACGTGTAATTCATTTTTTGCATAATATATATTCAAGTCGCTTGATATTGAGTGAAGCAGTTATATTTAGTTTTTTCGTTCTTATAATGAAAATGATGTTGCAACGGGATACTTTCGTTAGAAACTAACTATATATTTATAGTCTACTTAGGGGCTCAATTATTTTTAATACACCTCTAAACGCTACTTACAATTAATTATAGGATCAGATTTATTGTTAGAAAAACGACACGTTTCGTAGTATGTATTATCATTTATTTGAATAAGTTGGGAATTTTTGGAATGTGCAAAATTTTTGCGTTACTAGCACATTATTTGCGTTTCATTTTATACTTTGGATTCCCAAAATTTGAGCGTACGATTGAAATGGTGTAGAGTTCAGATTATTCAATTCTTGTTTGTTGATAAATATGCAAAATATTTAGTGTTAGAATTATCACTGAAAAGAGAAAAATTATCGAGTCAATTAATTAAAAATGATTTTTCTAAATAATATATTCATACTTTTTTTCACTGATTTCATTCAGATCAAGATAGCTTCAATTTTATGATTATTTTCCGGCACTAATTTAATTACGTAACATTCACTCTAATTGTGAGTTACTCAGTCAATTATTCAAGATTCTCTCTGCTCAGTGATAAATTTGAGTTAATTTTTGTAATTAATTGTGCAATCTTAGGACGGTTTCAACTTTAGATCACGAGTTAACGAAAAAACTGATTAACCATTCCCAATTTCCAAAAATAATAGAAGGTACTCAAATAAACATTTTTTATCAATAAACTCATGTTTGTAGATTCTTTAGTATCAAGATAAAATTAAGAGAAAAAGGCTTCCCCGACAGTATACAAAGTAAAAATTTAACAAACAACAACCATTTTAGGAATAGTTATCCTGTTACATTCTGTATATTACGCAGAAATCAACTATCTTGCTCTGAAGTTTTGAAAAATTACGAGGTACAGAAATATTCCGAGATACAATAAGTGAATGTAAACCAACCGACAGAATAATAACCTCAGTTCTAAAATAACCCTGTATAGTATAAAAATAAATATTACAATTGTAACTAGTATTTGATCAAACTTTCTCTGTGTATAATTCCGGTGAAATGAAAATAACAATACTATAATTTGCATAAATCTGATATCTTTACCCGATGGTAAATAGATTTTTTTTTTAATATATTAAAATATCTATGGATCTATCCTTCGAACGAGCTAATACCATTGTGGGTGATGTATAAAGAAAAGTCTGCTGCCAGGTGTTCAAGATATTGGAGCTTATAACGACTACCTGCCTTTTTGTGTCTGATTAGATATATTAGAATTAAATGAAAGGCCAAAAAAAAGATGAAAGGAAAAATATTAATACCTGAATTCTTGACATTTCTCAACAGAAAATTGGAATATTTTTTGATGAAATAGAGAGAGAGAGAGAGAGAGAGAAAATAATCAATCCCTTCCGATTTGTTTTTAAAAATAATTATTATATATATCTAGTTTAGTGTGAAATAACAATACAAGAAAAAATTGTTTTATTTTTCGTAAATATACCATTTACAAATCTATTATTTACAAATTACAAATCTAACAAAACACTACGTTTACCACATTTGTACCAACGTTGCTTTGATTTTTTTGATTTCAAATTTTTGATTCTTTTTTGTTTTTAAATTTTAAATCGAAAATTATAATAAATGTTATATATATGTATATAGATATTTTTTTTGTATTATGGACAAAACAACAACAACAACAACAAAAATAGTCTTTAGGATTTGTCTTTAGTGAGTTATCGTTTAAAAATATAAAAGTGGCCTTCGATCCATCCACTGAAAAATGTGAAATAACTGAGAGCAATTGCCTTTTGTTCAAAACAAAATAATAATAATAATAATAAACAAACAAAAAAAAAATAATAAATTAAAAATTATTTTCGTTATAGACTGAACCTAATTTTTACTTCTTTGGTGTGTATATAAAAAATATACATTCATATTTTTCAGTTTTGTAGTAAAAACTATATAAGAAAGGAATAATATACAAAATTCTACGTACATAAGCGAAAAATGCTGTTGAGATTTTATACAAAATTATGATTTTTCTTTGTTATTTTTTTTTAAGCATTTTCAGTTTATGTCACGTAATTGTTTTAAACAAAAAATACAAAAGAAAAACTCATCCACTTGTGATGTATATAACAGTGGATAATTTGTTGATATTGAGATGAAATTATGCAATTTTCAATGCAGAATGCCAAAAAATAAAAATAAAAAATATTAGCACATAATCACTTGTCATACACACCACGCATAGTATTAGGTACGTAAAATCATTGAACACAAGATCGGTTGAGATTACGTTTAAACAATTAATAATAATATTAATTATTAAACTATTTTTATAACACGATAAATGTGTCTGTAATGATGGAAGAAGGCACTATTGGTCCCGTCATACCGGTGCCTCACCCCAGGATGATTGAAAAAAAAAAATTACACACTATATCCCTGAGGATTGCCGACTACATCTAAGAGCACACGAGAATCAGGAAAGGCACTATTCGGATTTAAATTAAAGTTATATCACAAGGCACATATTTACAAGTACCATTATTTATCGGCGAGAGAAAAAAACAAACTAAAGTTGAACATAATTAATAATAATAGCAATAATGAAAAGATTTTGTCGTGCTAATTTATAGATTAATACGACTTGATCTTTTTTTGTTATGTTTTTAAATCATAGAGTAAGAGAAAGAGAGTTAGAGAAGGGGAAAGAGAGAGAGAGAGAGAGACGGTGGGGAGAGAACAATGAAAAGAAAAAAATAGAAAGTGGAATGTAAAAAGTTGTGTATTATTTGAGTTCATGCATGTTTTTACTTAAAAGTAAATTATTATGAGGTCCTGATAAATGCCTAATCAATTCAGGCAATGATTCGAACGATAACGGACAAAAACAGCAATTGAAACGTCCTGAACTGCCTTCACTAGATGATATAACATTTCTATGCACCGAACACAAATGTTTCAATAAATGGGCCTTTTGTTTAAACATTGCAACACATAAACGGCACGCAAATGGTTTTTCGCCCGTATGTACACGTAAATGTGTTTTTAAATTCCACGACATACCAAATTGTTTACCACAATATTCACAACGATATTCGCGAACTTGCACTGTTGGTAATACTTGTTTTGTTGTATTAACAGTTGTATGAGATGAACTTTCAGCTATATCATCATTACCACCAGTTGTTTGATAAGAGGTAGTTGTATCTCTAGTATCATCATTACTACATTGCGACGATGGATTTACTTGTGTCTGACATAATGACCAAGCACCCCAAGTATGTTCGAAATTTTGATATGTATCAGATGTTAAATTTTGATCGGCACTAGGTGGACGATATTTAACAATAACATTATCAGGTGGTCCAGATGTATCTGGATGTTGTTGGCCAGGTGTTGTTGTACGATCAACTAGAAATGGTGGTGCTGACAATGATAATGGATGTCTAGCTGCTATTAATGGTGGTAAATTTTTATAACGTTGATGATGTTGATGATGTAAATCATCTATATATGATGGTGAAAATGGTACAAATGGTGGATTTTGTGCTGGTGAATTATGAAAACCAGGACGACGTTTTCTATGTGGCGTAACAACATAATTTTCAGGACTTTGTACTAATGATAATAATTTTTGATCGGCTAATGGTGGTTTTAATTGTCCTAATTCTTCTTGATTTTTCAAATCAATTGGTTCAATATACATACTTTTTCGTTTCATTCGATGATGATGGAATTGTGATAATTCATGAACTTTTGGTGCTATTTTTACGGTTGTTTGTCCAATTTTCAATGATTCACAATTTTTTTTCTCTGATTTCTAGACACAAAATCAAAAGAAAAAAAAATCATAAAATAAAAAAGAATAATAAATTAATCATCTTACCTCAGATAAACAATCATCACCATCGTTATCTTTATCATCATCTTGATTTTTCGAATTTAAAGATAAATTAACTGGATTTGGAGATCCACTACATTCCTCTGAAGTATTATTATCGTCTAAACCTTCATCGTCATCATCATCATCATCATCATCATCATCACCATTATCACCATTATTATCTTCATCATCATCATCGTCATCATCATCTTCATCATCTTTTATTTCACCTTCTTCTTTTTCTTCATCATCCGTTTCCCTTTTAACAATCACAGTTTCAGAATTTTCTGTTGTTGTCCAACAACTGCCATCGTCTGATTGTGTTTTGGCCTCTTCCGCATTAGAAGACTGCCACATATCCGATTTGATCTGCAGTAGTTCGAACAATTCTTGTATACTATCCAATTCACTAGACTATATTATAATCAATATTTTATTTTAATATTATACATATTTAAAAGAAATAGTTTATTTTAAATAAATTAGGGTCGTGTAAAGAGCCATTACTTGATGCAATTTTTGACTTTATAATAGCTGAACTTTGAATAAATTACATGTTCGTAAAACGGCTGTACACGCACCTAAATCGATTTATAATAAAATCCTAAAATATAAATATATCTTACTTTGATACAAACTTGGCCATTATATAAGAAATCAAGCAAATGTCGAAGGTGACAACTTTTAATACCAGGAATGAGCACTACGCTTGGCCCGTGAGCATGGGCACTCTCCCCTAGAATATGCCGTACCAATGGACTGGCTGATGCCATTATTAATTTATGTGCATTTAATGTTGTTTTATCATCACATATAAATGTCATATCAGCATAATTTTCAGATGCAAAACAAGTTTTAATTTCATCGACTATTGTAGCATGATGTTTGCCATAATGCAAAGTTAATAAACCGTGAGTATCTTGTTCCTCCGAGTACATGGCGAAATTCGTAAATTTGTGGAGGACAATCTGAAAACGATGGAATATTTCAAAAGAAAACAATAATTGTTAGATCATATTCAACAAATTTTCGTGTTAAAAATTAATTAAAATAATAATTAATATTCAATTTATCATTTTATTTTATTCTTTTCCGGTTGACAAAATTTGCGATAAATACCAACAAATTTTTATAATCTCATTCAATTGTATTGTAATGATCATTCAATTGTATGATTCATTATAAATAATTAAAAAAAAAAAAATTAGATTTGAGTCAATTTTTTTTCAAATTAATTGTTAAATTTTCAATTTATTTTTATTTTGATGATTGTGAGGGTGTTTCGTTTGATTCAAAACTGTTCATTGGTGCGAAACAATACACGAATTTAGTGATCGATGTTGTAATAATAAAATAATAGAAATGCTTTATTGCGTAAGTATAGTGAATTGAAAGCAGATTGATGAGGTGGTTCAGTAATAGCACGAGGCGCGCTGAAATAATGCGCGATTCAATGTTTTTGTACATTCACGTAAATGTTTTTATAGGAGAGTAGTGTGCAACAGGTTGTCTGCAAATAGTAATTTCAATTTTTACAACATACCCGTATTTAAATAAAATCCTAAAGGGCACCCGCGACTGTATTATCCTTAGGGTAGTCGCGAGCACCAAATGATGCATCACCACACTGATCCATAATAATCTCCACAACACGATAAACAAATACACAACACAGATAGTTACACCTTCATGCGATCGTTGGCCAGCCTTCGCTACGAGTGGATTATATTTTTGGGGCACGACTCTCGATGGTATGTTGCGCCACAAATGAAAGTAAAAGTAACTGAAATACGGATCCTTCACAATACAATTATAACAACACCAAACCAATTCTCTAGGTATCCTGAAAATAGTTGATGTATCGTTTTCTTCTTATTATTATTATTGAAACTTGTTGTTGTTGTTGTTCTTGTCGTTGTTTTATTCTTTTAAATTATTATTATTATTATTTGTATTGTTGATGTGCCACCCCCGAGACACTGCGTGATTCCGTGCAAATTATTAACATTACCTTTGCTCACGGGATCAAACATAATACTACCAACACTTAATTTCTCCCTTTACTTTCCCCTCTTTTCTCTTGTTGATCCCCACTATAATTTTAAGTTTTTTTCCTATTGCTGGTTCACTCACAATGTCTCTTTCTCTATTTTCAAGGTCGTAATGTGCAAGCGACTGCGCGATATCCACTCAACTTCTTTTATTCTATTTTGCTCTTTTGGACTATTTGGCAGGAGCACAGCGGCATTTCGCCATTCGATTTTATTTTAGTTTACCCTACACATTGTGAACGATACAATATAATTTAAATATAAAATAAGAACAACAACAACAACAACAACAACTAAGAGGACGTGGTGTATTTTAATTTATTATTATTATTATTATTTACATTTGGATAACTCTAGGACTCTATTTAGCGGCCCAACATTTCTGACCGTTTCAATTGCTTTCACCGGCTTCGCCAAGGAGACTCGTCGCAAGCGGGGCCCAAACAGGGGCCACAACCGGACTTTCACAATACCCGCATCGGAGGGGGAATTGTTGTATAATACCGATGCAATACCAGGCGCTGGGAATACAAAGATTCAATAATAATAATAATAATAATAATAATAATAATGCCTTTGCTATTTTTTTTTTATTTTAAAAATTTATTATTACTATTTAACGAATCATCTTGATTTATCATAAATATTGATTGATATCAACCCTTAATAGTTTATATATATATATATATATATATATATGTATATAGATTGTAATATTTATTTTTGATATTTGATTAATTTTAGGTAGATTTATTTCGGTGTATAAAAATTATTTTATTTGTAGCGCCACGTCGCGTAATACTCGCTGTTATGGTAACATTACGTTATAAGAGCGAGGGAAAGTGGTCATAGTGTTGCACTTTCACTATCGCGTAATGTCTGTCTGGACCCCAGATGTAGAATCTATAGAAACTTATTAACATATGTATAAAATATTATTATGATAATCAATTGGACCCTATATGTTACCTTTCTTCACTTACTAAATAATAATGATAATAATAATAAATGTGAAGTTCATAAATAACATAATGTTGTAATACACGCGAACGTTTGTATTAAGTAATTGATCGTTTTGTATTGGTTCGACTGTCCTCGAGACTGATTTTACCTGTTTGAAACCTTCAAGGTCTCAGCTTTGTAGGGAAGTGAAAGTGGTCTTGCTTGAACTGACACAGCAACAGACAACATTAAAAGAACACATCCCCTTCATAACTAACCATATCATACATATGTATATGTATTAATATATCAAGAAAAAGAGGAAAAAAACAAAACAAAACAAAACAAAAACATACCCTAACATCGATATTATGTTTAATAATAATAATAAACGATTTATTCACGTTAAAGAACTATAATAACGTCGAAAAATTATAATTTCAATGAGAAAATAACAGAAGGGAAAATATTAAAATTGTTATACGTTTCTTTTCAATTTATTTGTACATGCATTTATGACGGTATTTATCCTTTTCTATTTTTCAAAATACAATAGAAATCAAATATAATA
>JAZBGX010000700.1:0-26333 GCA_037414775.1 Zonitis immaculata | reverse complement strand
AGCGTTCAAGAAATTATTAATCAAAAAGTTCCGTATACATATTGTAAGTGTAATCGGTTTTCCGTTGCAAATCTGTTGAGTCTTATTTCCAGTCTATATTGTTTTTTGTTAGTTTTCTATGATGAGCTCTTCTCTCTGTCATAATTGATAGTATTAGGTATGATCCACACTATAGTGCCACTCACGTTTCGCTCTCGCTCAGGTCTCGCTCCAGTCACGGTAGCTCATGTTCACACTATAGGTCGCGATTCGCTCTCGCTCCAGTCACGGTCTAGTAAAATCCCCTGGTAATCGTAATAAATAAATCGAGAGCGGAGCGTAACTTGAGCGGGAGCGGATTGTTACCGATAGTGTGAATGCATACATTGGTTCTCATATGAATATATTTTACCAGACCAAGACTGGAGCGAGAGCGGATCGTGAGCAGCACTATAGTGTGGATGATCCCTTAAAATGCGATTTATACAATAACAACATAAATGCCCTCTATATAGAGAGCTTTCCCTTGTCTACCATCATTTCATCGTCAAATATAGGGCATGTTCCGATATACACTGCGAGCACTGTCCAGTGTAAATTTATAATCGCGCATGTAGTGGTAAGTTTTGAATTAAATATTATAATGAACTTTATATGGTTCAAAATTGAATTATTGTAAAATTTATAAATTTTCCAAAAAATTGCTTATCAACTGTTAGGGGTCGCACTAGTCGCAGTATACTGGAGCTCTGTTCCGTTTTAAACAGTAACCAGTATAGCTGCCAATAAAGGAACGGCTTCGCAGTATACTAAATTGACGTCACACCTCACAGTGGTCCCAGTGTATATCGGAACATGCCCATAATGTCCATAGTAGTGTAGTAATGACATTATCAAGCCTATTAAATATATTCATTCAAAGAAAATAATACCAATAATAATAACATTTCGTTTTATAGAAAATAAATTCACTCATCGTCTAATTTCAATTTCTGTCATAGAGTTCGTAAAGTCGAAATATGCTTCACAGTTGATCAACCAGTATTCCACAGTATTGTTGCGAACGGCTTCAACATATCCTACGTCTAATACCAGATTTTCTCACATTTTTTGATTCACCACGGCCACCTTATAATTAAGATACAATTATTGTACGTTTGAGATAAAATAATTTTTTGATGGAACTGCTAAAATAATATCATGGCGTCGTTTTCATATAGGTATAGAATACTGGCCATGTGTTGTCCGGTAGACGTGGCTCGCAAAAGTCCAATGTTTCAAATGATTTATGTTATAATTTAACCGAAAAATAACTTGAATTGAATCGGCTCAATTATTGCGAACTGATTCAATAGAGAGGATTCGAGTCAAAATTTAAGCTCTACAGAAATCCTGATAGGTGCCGAATAGAATCGAATTATGTACGTTTATGTTCTCAAATGCTAATTAGGATCTTACAAGCTCTGAGAATTTTCAAAATTAAGTTCTAGTTAGAATCTGGGGGTCCTAATATCAATTAATAGACGGCCATATTTTTGATCAACTGAACACATTAAGCTTGGATTTTGTTCATTATTATGTAATATTATATTGATCACTATATAAATAGAATAAATCAATTGCGACGTTGATCAGTGTCCAAACCTCAACGATATTATTGGTTGACTCCATTTTATATCTAAGGAGTTGACTTTAAATTTTTAACGATTTTCTTTTTCTATCAGTGGTCTACTAAGTTACTATTATCTGAATTTACTGGTCCATATTAAATCACTTTTTGTTATTTAGGTCGAGAATAGATGAGTGCATTTCTCAATGATGATGGATGATGTCGTACTTATGAACGGCTTTACAAATAGACGGGGTCATTAGCCAAACAACTTCTCTAATCAACCATTTCTTTGTTATTAATATAGTTAGCGACTGAGAGATAGGATGAGAATAGTTTAATAGTACATTAAGATAAGTGTCTTTTAATATTTTTTCTATTTTACCCTTTTTAATTTTGATCTGATGTTATATTTGTGAGTATATCATATGAGGCTAGCAACCTGAAAAATGAAAATAGCGTCTCAGAGTAATTCGAGTGCTGTGAAATTTCTCATTACGAAACCCAAATGGCGTCTATGATAGATTCTTTATAGACGCAAAATAGAAAAAGTATTTTTTTCTTGTTAATGTATGAGGGAATTTCGACCGACAATTAAATTATAAATAATAAACAGAAAGTTTTCGAATTAATTAGTTTCCATATAAAATGATTCTGTTATTATTTGTAGTGAACATTCCGTTTCCAATTCCTTAGAAAAATTTACCGTTTAAAGAAAATATTTCAGTTATGAGAACAACTTTACCAAAACTATAGAGTTGTATTCATCTATTTTTCTTGTGCTAAACTATCATCATTATTAACATAATTATTATAGATGCGACTAATGTCGCATATTCTCGAGTTATTTCAAAAGATGTTTACTAACAGTCGACTCAGCTTGTTACTGTATTTTTATAGCTGTTTACTACTTTTTGTAAATCTGCTTGTTAATGTTATGAAATTATTTAGACTATATACAATAACTGTATTTAGATGTTAAAATTTCATTAAATTAGTAAAATGACTCAAATATTCCAATCTTGAATTAATCGAAGACGACGAAATTTTATTTAGTATTTCGTTATCATAGGCTTAAGTTCCATTTCCAGAGTGATCAATGACCTCATAATAGTTAGTAATTTGTCTTGATTGTCGGTATCTACATTTCTACACCACTGTGATTGTACACTTACAATTAGTAGCGTATGTATACCCCTTCTCACACACTTTTTGAATTTATAGTCTATTCGTGAAAGCTCGGAGTATTTCCTCACTATTAATTGAATGAATACAGCGTATATTCTGTCTCGGAAAAGGGACCCCATCTGTTCAGAGCAAACTAAATAGAATTCTAGATTTTTTTATATACCTCTCTCTATGGTATTTACTATGATGTATTCAACTAAAACATTTACAATTCTATGTCACTTCCGGTTATACCGGAAAAAGTCCTTGATTTTGTTATTTTGAATAGAACACCACATATTTTATTAGATTTAATCATTCTACAGTAAATTCGACAGTACTATTTATGTACTTTACCATTTACCCAAGTCATTTCATTCTCAAGCTACAATCAATTTTTAAATTTTTTTGACTATTTCCGATTATCACATTATTGAAGATGTTATTAAAACCTGGTGATAAATATCGGTTGAAGACAGTATTTCAACTGTGGATCGGTCTAACGATTTCTGAAATTAAATTCAAAAAATATTACACAGACTGGCCACAAATTAATATTCAATATTTCATCTCATAAAGTGATATAAGTCATTTTTCCCAAACAAAAGGTATGATTTCACTTGCCGGTATATGATTGTTCTAAATTTTTTATTTGAACAAACCTTTAGATACAATTTACAGTCTTGATGTTTGCTGTACGGTCACTTGAGATACTCCGTATATGTTATTAAATAGAATGAACACGTAATCCTAGTTCTAGTGTCAGCATGATTGTATAAGGCTGTGTGTATACAGTTGCTGATCTATCAGACCATCCCTAAATAGATTGATTTGCGGACTTTAGTGTATTATTTAGATTGATGCTGGTCTAGTAATTTGGACTTTAGATAGGTATATAATTTATTGTAAGTACAATATACTCCTATCTATCTATATACATGTCACAGCACATATGTATATGAAGATATGTAAAACTGGCGATTTTTGTTGTTGGGAATATAACAAATTTCATTATTGATATTATAGATTTCTTTGAATATTATTTATTAAATCTTCTAAAAATTTACAAGTCAAAAATTTCATTGATTTATCGATGATAAGAATATTGGAACATGAGCTTTATCTCAACGACCGCAAAGAGAAATTCGTCAAAAACTCATAGATCTTGGAAGCAAAATAAATTGTATAAATATTTAAATTGTATTTTAGATACAAACGAATCTCAACATTAAATTCTAAACAATTTCCGCTAAGAGTTGATTTGAATTCGCATTCAATCAAATATGAATAAGTTTTCCTATTTTTATTCCGATTCGATTTGAATTTATTCTAGTGGCGGTTTGGAGGGATATTGAAAATACATTTCCAATTGCTACAAAAACAACAATTTAACGGATAATACCGTTGAAAAATCACGATAGCCATTCTGTTTGTTCTCAGCGGTCTCGACTATCTGACCAATAACCGGTGTTAAAAAATGAGTATACTGATTTTGATTACATTTTACCCTACCTATCAAGTATTTATCAATATTCATATTTGATTGGGTTAATTGTAAAAGGTCAATACGTGACCGACAAACATCCATAAAACCAATTAATTTCTGAGATAAACAAATCGATGGAATTATTCAAGTCGACAATATTCAGCAAAGTAGAGTTTGCTGTGAATAATTTGACGGTGTGCTAAACTTTTCCTTACAAAATACTTTCCACTCTACTGTTATGAAATTCCACCATACATAATTTTTACTAATTATGGTTACAGGTTATTGGCGGTTCTAAAATAATTTCTTTGATAAAATAATAATATTTCTGAAACCTATGTGGCAAGCAATAAATTTTCTATATTTTAAATTAACTTTATTTAGGAAAGTACTACAAAATAACACGGCAACCATTTATGTTTTGGAAAGCTGATTTGGACAGAACCCTAAACTGATTTTAATCATGATTTGTATTTGTCTTATGAAGCTTGAAATGGCATTCCAAAATTAAACATATGCTTGAATTTCGAAAAAGAACATCAATGAGAATAAAACGGAACTTAATATTTCAATTGAAATTTCAAGGTGAATCTTTAATGAAACTGAAAAATTTCCCATTTAAGGCGAAATTTGTTGTTTTGAATATTATTTTTTTTGGAAAATTAATATAGGATGGTTTCATACGAGACTGTTGCGCTTGAGACTATAGGACTTTGCAGATTTCAACAATTATCGAGCTTGTTAGTGTCACATGAAATAAACATTCATAAATATTGTTTTTTTATTTCTGAAATTATAACAACTTGAACCTGCAAAATCTCATAGACTTAAGCGGAACAGTCGTATATTTATTACTATTTCTCAAAAGTTAGAGTAATATATTTATCCATTTTCATTGTTTTAATAATCACCATCGCTCACTAAAAATCACAAACGAGTATAGAAATAGCAACTGATACATTGTTAACTATTCTGTTTCATTGTCATTCTGTATCATAAATTAATCACATCGACGTTGAGCGATAATGATAGAAAAGTCTATCGTAATTTCGATATTATATTGGTATGTAAATATAGAGCGTTAGAAAATGCATCATCTATTGCAGTATATTATCGGATGATTGGAGGATATACAAGCATATTGATCGAGGCTATAGAGTGGTAGTAGTGAATGAATTCTAACAGAGACTAGAAACTTGATGTCAAATTGCTTCCATAAGATAAAATAATATTGCTGAAACGATATTACGATACTTGGGGTAGTAAAGAGTATATTTAATAAAAAGTTATATATTATGTTTTAATGTCACAAAATAACTTTTTCTATTTTGCGTCTATAATAGTGTTGTTAAAGTAACAAAAGGAGTGCTTTAATGGATATTGAAGCACTCCTTTCAATTTCAAAGATTCCATTTTTATCAAAAAAGAGTGCAAAATAGAAGAAATAGTATAGAAAACTCGTTTCAAAAGATAATTCCTGCATTCGACCATTGAAAAACGCTCATTTTTTAAACTTGGTGCAGGAATTGTCATTTTTTGGAACTTGTTTTTTATATTGATTATGTTATTAAATAATATATTTCATTAAGTCTTATTTTTTTAATAAATTTGGAACAAGTTTCGGTCTTCTAAAGACCATCATCAGTCAGGCCGGCATTACACTATAAAAGATCTTTGACAAAGATCTTTTATCAAAGTTATTTGATAAAAACTTTTATAGTGTAATATACCATATTTTATAAAATATTTCTTTTATAATATATATTTATACATCTTATAAAATTTAGGAGAATCGCCTAAATTTTATAAAAGAAAATGTGTCGTCACAACTGTAAACAGCCAATTACGTCATCGATATAATAATAATAAGAATAATAATTAATAATGTAATAGTAATTAATAATATATAATAATTATTATTCATTATTATCAATAATAATAGTAATAATACTAATAATAAATAATTAATGAATATGAAGAACTTGAATTTTTGTACAATAGTTTCCATTAGATTACAAAAATAGAAAAAAAAGATTAGAAGCTTATCAAAAAATTGCGGAATCATTAAATTGAATTGCTAAAAATCGAAGAATAAGTCGTTCCTCAACACTAATCGCATTTCTTAAATGTCTGTTTTGTCTCTGAATCATTGGAGATATTTTTGAAACAATCAACTTGACGTGTTTTCGTTTATTCAAAAATAATTTTCGAGAGCCTTCATGTACTCCAATTGGAGCTCCCGCACTAGATTTTGGTGTATTCCTTCTAATGCCCTCCTCACAACCCATGGTCTTACCCACATGCAACGATGAGTTTTTCTATTCTTTTTTCAAAATTTCAATCAAACAAGCAGTGAAAATTACTGTAATTGATATATATATATATATATATATATATCATAGACATAGATTTTCCATTTTCGAGATATTTTCATATGAAAAAATTGATTTGAGCCACATTTTCAAAAGTAATTTCCAATATCGAAGTATACATACAAGAAGAGATCGGTAGCGCATACAAAATTTACATAATTCACAATCCAAGAGCTATTCTCGAAAAACGATTGAATTTTACATTTTTTACTCCAAGATTTGCAATTATCTTACCATTAACATAGATATTATTGAAGCTTTCTCAATAAGTTGAAATTTACAATTAATTTATTTATAACATATTTTAAATCGTATTTATTTATTTCCTTATATAAAGGCACATCCATCAATTTTCAATTAGCTCAATCAATTTCATAATCATGATAAATATGATTATATTTCAATGGCGCATCCACCAGATTTCAACGTTATCTGTGATAAACTGATAATTCATTCAATAAACAACTATGACTTGTTTTCTGGAAATTGAAAATAGTCGATTTTTTTGTTGATATTTCCAATGCCAGTGGTTTTTGTGTCTGAAAAATCTACAATAGTTACTATCAGGCAAATAAAACATTAATAACAACATCAGATACTTATCACTTCAAATTCAAAATGCAATTGGCATGTGCTCAAAATGACTAAAAACAAAAAAAAACCTATACAAAGTATAGAAACGAAAAACCCATAAAATTAATGAGAACATTTTGAACCATTAGTGCCTTCAATACAGTTTTTTTTTTTCTGTAAACTCCATGCACAAGATAATTAACTTTTTTTTGTCTTCTTAGAAATAATCGATTATCTTTTCAATTGTTTTATTTATTTTTATTATGCTCAGATAGATTGAAAATGTTTCCAGTCCATCTGAACATAATAAAAGTGTAATAGAACATATTACCATATGTATAGTTCTACATCGACTCGATCCTAGTAGACTGCAAATAGGTTGGAAATAAACAGATGCGATTTCTCATCGTCATAAAGTAGTATTATTATTTAATGGAAAACAAATCAAGAGAGGCATAATATGGTTCTCTACTTTTTGTGATTCTTTCATATTTTATGATGGATTTCGACATATTCGGATGCTTTCACCCTTCGTTTCATAATTCTCACAATTTCAACGACATTTGAGTTGGAAGTTTGATACATAAAAGAATTTTTTCTTATTTCATCAACATAGCTTCATTAGTTCAAATAACTCTATCATAGAATATCAAGTCTCGAGATTACCTATTATGAATTGTTCTCCAATGAACATATCTACGTTGTTAAGCATAATTAATTTATGGTTAACTAAATAGAAAAATTAGGGAAGAATCCGGTGGGACTGGACGATATTATCATATAAACTTAATAGTCTTTGGTGTAATCGTCATCATAAACTTAAAAAAAAATTGTTGCAATGAGTTGTAATAAATCTTCTGCTTGCAACATGACTTTCTATTACTAATTTTTTCCGTCAAGTGTCATTTTTTGCGTTGATGCAATCGATTGCTTACTTATTCAATCTTTTATTTTTAGAAATAATGGTTCATAGGAAAGAAGCGAAAGGGCACAGGACACAGCATACGCTACTTTAGGATTAATAAGGATCTGCCATAATTTACAAAATAATTGAATTAGAATTTTACGACCTCACGTCTTTAATGAATAAATGAATTTGTTTTTTTTTTCATAGAAATAATAATGAAACTATAATTTCATTGTTCGCAATTGCTACTAGAATAGAATCACTTCTTTATAGTTGTTATATCCATTTCAATTTGACACCGCAATTGGAATTTAACAAATTCTTACGATATAGATTTTATTTAGCTTACAGAATGAATGATCCTATCTTGATTTCTTCAATTGAATGAGAAATATGTTTCTTATTTTTCAAATTTTTATCAACCACTTCCATATGATCGTTATTTAATTCGAGTGTAATACCAGTTCTACGTGGAATCCCTTGGTGTGTGGCGATATTATTTTATTAATAAAGTGAAATAAGAATAATGCGGCTGTATGTTTGTACAACATTATATGAATGTTGTGGACGACGGGACGTGACTGAAATTTTTACAATACGTGTTTTGTTTGAAAGGCATGCAGTAATCCTGTATATAAAAAATGTAACTTTCCCTACTTCTAACTGTTTGTAATAGGCCGGGAGCTGGCGTCAAAAAAGTGCAAGAGTTTTTTCAAGGCTGATATTTCCAATTTGGGTTATATTTCAGTAATAGAGAGTTACTGTAGAGTCAGTACTTGATCCGTTAGGACACCTGGCGCTGGGACACTGGTAAAGGTGTAAAATAAATTAGCATCACCAAGAAGCCCAGAATTTACACATAATTAGTGCAGGCAACATAGAATACAGATCGAACAGTCAGACAGCAAAATAACGGGATCCGTATAGTCCAGCACTACGCTATATATGTAAGAAAAATGAAGTTAGCGCTGAAATTTTGCAAAACATCAATTTCAAATGTAAAATTCACGAAACAAACATTCCTACACATTTTTAATAGGACTTGTCATTGAGCATTCAATTGAATTCACTAAGAAAGAATGTCCTGGAAATAAAAGGACACAAGCTAACCGCTGCTTCCTAAGGTCAAATGGGACCGTTCAAACCAAAGTGCTTCAATAAAGAGTTATGACTTCTTGAAGATTATAAAAATATTCTTATTATGATATAGATTTCATGAAACAGGCCAAGCTGGTCTGTTTCATGAAAGTTACAAGTCACAAGTTTACAAGTCTACAAGTAACTAGCCAATCCTTACAAGTACTCGTAATTTCTGTTACACAAAACTTTTTACAAGACTTGTATTGTAGATTTGTATTTCACAAGTTTACAAGTTAAAAGTGAAGCTAAAGCAGACAAAATTGGAAATTTCCGTACAACGAAATAGTTAAATTCAAAGAAAGTTGAATTTGTCATGCGTCGAAATATGAATTTGATTTTTTCAGGGAAGAAAGTATGATATTAATTAAGTAATTAAATAATTTATTTAATTGAAAGTTTCATATTTTTTTAAGAACTGGAAACATGTTTCGGTCTTCTAAAGGCCATCATCAGTCAAACATATATATAAAAAACTATGATTTTTTATATATTTATTTATATACAGTATGTTCGTTTTCAACCTACCCCTTAGACGTATCTCAAGACCTAATTGTAGTATCGTTTTGGAATTTCTTTCAAAAAATTTCAAAATACACTACTTCAGTAAAAAATTCGCCTTTCCCGCAGAATAGCTTCCTAAGAGTTTGTCATTTGACTCGCTCTGATCTACAGGAGGGTTGAAGAGCTGTATTGAATTTGAGCAACTTCAATTGTAAAAAAGTCCTCTTTTTCAAATGGAACACTCCGTATATATTTTTCTGCCGTTGGATAGAACTTTTTTCGTTCTACATACATAATCCTACCTGAAGTTAACAATTCTTCAGAAATCGAACTTGAATGAAATTCATTGCTATTTCTACTATAAAATATAGGATGTTGTATTTAAAATAAAGAAGTTGATGACGACTTGAGGTATAACCGGAGGTGACAGTAACATAAAAATATTTTACAAAGGTAGATCCTTACCGAAAACTTATCCAACTAAAATTTCAGAACGATACTTCAATTAGGTCTTGAGATACGTCTAAGGGGTAGGTTGAAAACGAATACCCGGTATATATGTATGTTTTATGGATGATGGTCTTTAGAAGACCAAAACTTGTTTCCAATTTTTTAATAAACATAAAACTTTCAATTAAATAAATTATTTAATTACTTGAGTAATATTTTGATTTTAGTTTTATGAAGACGAATAATTCAAAGAAACTATGGGTTTAAATTTTTAAAATAAATTCAAATTTCAATTGTATATTGGTGTTAACGATATATTGTACAATAAATTCATGTTTTTTACTAAATTTTCTTTAATTTTAATATATTCTGTCTTTAAAAGTAACATTTGTGAAAATAATATTTGTACTTTCAACTTATATTTTAAAACTGTACTCTTGTGAAATAGAATATGCTTAATTATGACTTACTTTTTTTCAAATATTTTTCACGAGAGATTTTGGAACATCTTCTATAGCAAATAACAGAACATTGAAAAATTCCAGATTCTCTCTCAGGAAAGACCTATTAACAAATTATAAACTTAGAAATTATGCACACTTTTCTTGAAAATAAATCAGAGTTCCATCCCTGATAGAATCACATTCCAGAAATTAGTTAGGATTTTCATTTGAAATACCATATTTCTACCATTATTTTATTGAAATCTAGAATGGAAACTGCAAATCCCATAGTGGAAAATAAGTGTTACACTATTTCATTATAATTCTTTTCAAATTTATCAAAATTTGAAATTTGTATCAACTACATTTTTATGTGCCTGAAAATTACAGACTAAAGTATGAAAAATCAATATCATTAAAAAATTCTAGAGCTCGAGTAAGTCATATTTCTTGACAGTTTAGTGAAACACTTTAAGTGTAAATATGAATTTGCGTGAAGACGAATGGTGATCATAAATTTGATAGTTATCCAAATTGGTGGAAATCTTTTCTTCGTAGAACGTCGAATAAATATTGTGCTCTATTTCAACAGGTGATCTTAATTTTACTCGATATATAAACCGCTAACGTTTTTCGAAAATAAATGATCTGAAACGTATGTCACTAAGAATTGCTGGAGCTCTTAGCAAACATCATAATTAGACATTTGCATCAATACATTGTTTGGAATATTTGAACGACAAGCTTTTATCTTGATTGCGTATTCAAGTTTAGAGCATAGAATATAAAGCAATCTACGAGTTAATCAATTTTAATAATCTTTATATACTTATGGCAAAAATCCATCACGTCAACTGTTAATTTTTAGTGCTATAAATTTTCAGCTTTTCAATTATTTACTCATTAATTTTTGATTATTTTTAACCGCTTCAATTACATCTCTTTTGGTTACCTCCTCAAATGATTTAGATAATACCATTCATTCAATGTCAGATTCTAGGTAATTTATCCAATCCTTTATTTATGTCATCTTCTTTACTGCTTCTATTGTTCATGGTAATACTTTTCTATACAACATTTCAATCATTCTTACATTGTTATCAGATTAGTTACTAATTATGTTCAAGTTTCCAGTTAGCTCAGGATGTATTTCTTGCTTTGAATTGTCTTGCTGTTTCTAGCAGAATCATAATCTCATCACTATGTTTTTAACTCTCGCTAAGGTAGGATTTTACTGCACTTATTAGAGAATTAAAACAACATATTCAACAATTCGCTCTATGTTATTAATTTTCCAGTAGTTCTTACATTATTCCGTTTGTTACTTTATTCTTTCTTATAAACGTTACGCTTCTGATAATCTTGTTAGTTTTATGAAAATATTTTATTGTTGGTCTGTAGAGTTATTCCATATTTTTATTTGAAAATAATATAATTATAATTTTTTCTATTTAAAAAAATCATTGTATATTTTTTTCTATATATTATTTTCATATGTCAATGTAAAATCTTGTTACAAATTAAAGTATGATGAATAGTATTTGTATGCATAGAAGTTTTTGGAGATATGTGTTGCTTTCATGAAACCGACATGTATGTTTATGAATAAACTTGCCAAAAAGATAATTCGAATACATCAATCTTCTATTATTGAACGAATTATTTTTCAGTTAGAAAGATTCTCAATTGAATTAATATTAAATTTGGAATATTTTCAATCGGAAACATTTTAAAATCAAAAATTGAATATTCGAAATAAAAATTAAACGTTCTATGGTAATCAAGAACGCTACATTGATACCAGACAACACGTATTGCATGACATTTGGATTAACCCACACCCCGATTGGTTTCAAATATATGAATAAATTTAATCAAATCAATTTTCATCGGATATTCTATTAAAATTAATATTTGAATGACGAAATTATATATGAAATAGAAAATCTTTATTTGGACATTCGAAAACACGATCAATTTGTTTTATTGATGGATTAGAGAATAAATGAAGCATTATTTATTGGAATAAAAAGCCTGGGAATATTATTAAAGATATTCTGGAATTAATTTGATTTCTAATAATTTGTCTATTACTAGGTAGATTTCAACATTTTTATCAAAATTAACTATATATTTAATTAAAATTTCTATCAAGTAAGTATATATTTTTTTGTATTCTGTTATAACAACTTCGGGCAAGTTTTCAATGTCAATTTTTTCAAATTTTTTGAGTATAAAGTGTGAAAATAAACTCAAAATGTGCTTAAAAAAATTTTTAGTTACTTTTTGTATGTGTTTATCTCATTCCAATTTACATTATTGGTTATTTTCAGTTTTATTGATTGAAATTAAAACTGGAATATCTCAATACTTTACTGTTTTTCGAGTACAAAATACTCTGGAACTATTGTCCAAAATTTGATTTTCTTACATGAATGATAAGATATAGAATGTTCCATTCGAAAAAAAATGCATTTATGAATATTTCGAGAATTCGATATTCAATTTTATTTCTATTTTCATTTTTGCAAACAGCAAGAAATACTACACACGTTCATTTATTCCATCAATCTTGTGACGCCAAAATAAAAACTTATCAATAGTACTAACAATGAGTTACACTAGTATCTACACCTTGTTTAGTCAATTTAATTTCTTTGAAAATATCTAGCGATGTCATGTAGATCGATTCGAATAACAACAATGAATAAGCACTATAGTATAAATGAATTCAGGAGAGTTAGGAAAATTGACTTTAGTATAAGAAACGTGAGCTACATTTCGATAATGCAGCGCTCCATATTTACCACATAATGATGGAAAATCTTTATGTGTTATGTGGTACCTATCGTATATCGTTGTAGTGTAAAATCTAAAAAAAGGATATACCGGGTGTCCCAGTTCAATAACTTTTGTGTTATTTAATATATTGAAATGTGGCTTTCGCCATCTCACTGGTGTAATTATACTGCACATCCTAAAAATATTTGCACTGTATACATGCTGTCCCAAATAAGTGTAATGAACCAAAGTTATGTTTTTTCAAATAGAATGTCTTATTTATCAGTAAATTATTGAATTCTACATAAAAAATAATAGTACTTCATATATATGAGAATGGGTTTATCATTCTTCAATCCGGAGTTTTTCTGTTGAGAAGACTGTTTCATCAGACTTTTCAATGTTGAGTGGATCAACATCAACCTTACCGTTTTCTGAACCGAGTAAGTCATAATATTTCGTCCCGAGGTCATTTAGAGAATAATCAATGCAGATATTTGTATCTGAATGATAATTTTGCTTCGCATTACAACAATTTGTTAACAATATTTGTGTTTTTATTTCTCAAAATGAAGGGAACAACATGATTATTCGAATATAATGTAATCGTATAATGATAATAAACTGTTATGAATAAAAATATGTTGTAATAAACAAATGTCATTTCCAAAATGGATTGCAAAAGGAATTATCATGGTTCATTATCTATCAAATCAAACATAAACAAAATATCACTGTTGATATTTAATATTGTATTTTTGGCAAATAACACGTTAATATTCATTTGTTAGTCGACGTAAATTGTTTGCAATATAAGCATCTATTACAACAACTTTGAAATACAATCTAAAGTAGTTGTCAGCAATAATTCAACGATATAATCTATTTAAATGTATTTCACTAAAGATGTTAATTGACTTTGAAAAGCAAGTAATTTGTTATAATAAAGTGTATATACTTTACAAAACATTAGAAGGATCAAAGAACGCATGAATTGATTGTGTTTGTTCGTTAATTTCCAACCGAGCGCAATCTTTGAACCGTAGCCGATCTCCGTTAATGTCAAGACTCGCAACTCAATACTAATGTTCTTTTGTTCATTTTGTACGTACTAACAATATTTATATCAATAATTATATGAACATGATTTAGATCGCTGAGAGCCTATAGTGATTCCAATAATTCTATCTCTTCTGTTGTTGGATTTGTTGAGTGACATTTTATGAATATATGTTATCGGGAAAGTCAAGCAATAACGGACTGACAAATTTCTTCGATATTATCGACTAACAACAGATGACACTCTTCAGCTCTTACTTGTTTGTTTTACATAGGAAAGGAACGTTTAGCCAGAAAATTATCCGTCTATATCTCATGACGATTCAGAATCTTCCTTTAATGTAAGCTAAATAAAATTAAATAAAACAAACAGTGAATATATTTCAAAGATAAGTATGTAAGAACTGTTATGTAATCATTCATTTGGTCTTTAATAAGTACAAAATATTATTATTGAGCAAAATTTTCTAAAAATTCCAAATTATGCGATAAATATGTAAACAAGTAACAGGGCAGAAAGACGCGAACATTTTATTTTTATATTAATAGTTACAAAACTTATATAAACCAGAAATAACTCATCGTCATCTTGCTTTCCTGAAATGCCCATGCAGTTTAACTAATAATGATCTTTTCACCTTTTTGGAAGCTTCTCCACAATAACTTTCAGGTTTTCGATATACTAGGATTGTCTCAGTATTTTTATTTGTAATGATTCTGTCTCAAAAAGCGGCATGAAAGAGAAATGCATGTAAATGTTATTACATTACATATTCGGTCAGAGAATTTCGATGAGTCAATATTGCCACAAATAATTCAACCACAAGAAACTTAATTGCTGTCAGAATGAGTAATTAAGCTTAGCCTTTATTAAGAGATTGAGATAATTAAAAATATAGATGCAATTTCAGTACAAGACCTACTTATTTAATGAATAACATCTGTTCTTCTCTTTATCGGTATGCCCTGGTTTTCCGTACTGTGCTAGGATTCCCTACATGGAATATTAACCTTTCAAGCTGAAAATAGTAATAGGGAGAGAGAGAGAGAGTTCTTGTTTGTTGAAAAATTTTAACTTCTATTAGCTCCAATTTTCATACAACTCTAATTATTCTTGTTACCACGACACTCTATTGTTCTCAACACTCAAAAGAGAAACTAATTCATCACATGGAATTTGACTAAAGATGATAATCTTTGTTTCAGAAAAAAAATCCACGGTAACAGAGGGAAGACTGAAATTGTAATAATTTTTTATGGAATTACAATTTTAATTCAAGAATTTTTCTCTCAATTCAACTTATTTTCCACACTTGAATCAAAACGTTTATCAGAAAAGTTCTGCTTTCTCATGATAAATATAGTTTCTTTCCGCAAGCAGAATTAAATGATTCGAGTAATTGAATTAATTTGTAGCTAAAACTGGTGAATCAATTTTCTGTTGGCATTTTCTTAAATTGAGGAGAAAACTACATATTTCTTTAACGTAAGACAATTCTCTTCGACAAAAAGATAGAAAGAAAATATTTTCCTTGACTCCAATGAACTGTTTTTATGTGCAATGAGGAACACATTTTTTTTTTTTTGAAAAATCAGTGTCACGAGCTTAAATTGAAAGTATAAAACTATTTATTCGATTTTTTATTCTGGTTCTTCGCAAATAGGTTCTTCATGTAAAAAGTCAATACATAGCTAAAAGTTACTACTCCATGCTTAGAATCCAATTAAGTTAAAAACAAAAAAAATTTGGTAGCTATTTGCAGAAAAGATGTCGATGACTTCTTACCACAGGAAATCAATGACGCAAGTAATTGAAAATAGGCTCAAATTATTGAATTTATGCTTTACTTATTTTCCACACTATAGATATATATTTTATTAAATATAACCCTCTACCATCACAATATGATCTGAAATGGTATTTGTTTGACAATAAAATTCAAGAAAGTTATACATGATCGGTCATTTAGAAACATGTCAATGCTCAACTCTGTATCTAAAATGTACGTCCCTTACATATAGAAGTTTGCTTAAGGGGTAATTGAATATGTTAAACTTGAAATTGTTAAGATTTACTAACTAGAAGTTTCTAATACATGAGCGTATCTTAAATGTTTAGGGATTTGAAAATTCCTTCTTGTATCCAAACTATGTCATAATTCAATTATCAGTATCTTTTACAAAAATGTGATCTATTTTTTTGAGAAAAATCTAAGAAAACATCATATAATTTACGTTTTATAAATGAGTCTTCAACCTGGAATTAAAATAATAAACTTTTGAATCTCTCATGTATCTTCTTTATTCACCTATTTGTTATTTCCTCGTTTCTATTTTCGTCTTTCTTACATACCGACGTTAAAAGCAACCGTGTATCTTAGCCCCTAACATCATAACATGCCAAGGCAGAAAAGATAAACATAATCAGTTTCAACGCTGCACGTTTCTGTTTTCTCCATTCTATTCTTTCTCCTATCATTAAGTAGCTTAATAGTTGGGTTTAGTACGTCTCAATTTGGATTATGTTTCGTTGCTAATCTGAATTTGGCTAAGTTGTTATCTAGGAATCGAGAGTATCATAGATTAAGTAAAATCTTATCGGAAATACTCAATAAAGAGATCGAAGGTAAAGTTTCTTAGTTGGTAACTTCCATGATTTCCTTATTAATTACATATATATTAGAACATTGTCATCGTTCAGATGTAGGGAGTATAGATGAGGGTGCAGTTTACTGTTGGTTTTTTTTTTGTATTCATTCTCTATGAGGAACAAGTTCGACTCTAATTAAAATGCGCTCTAGGTTTCAAAAGAAATTCATTTTTAAATAAAGTGAAAGCTAATGTCTCTGGTGTTCGTTAGAAGTCTTATTAAGGACGAACGTTGGAATATCTCGACAATATCAATATGATATTTACTGATGTCATAATGATAAAAGTCTAGTGTATTAGGTACTTTATGACATTATATTAAAAGCTTCCTACATAAAACAAAGGGATATACGTTGCTTCATTTAGCCATAATAGCTTATAATAATTGTCACAACCTGGTACTGGTAGAGCTGAGGATTTAGAAATAGGGACTCAGATTATGACAGGATGGGATTGTAGAAATACAAGTCGCATCTCTTGGAAGCAAAAGTGTTTATTTTATATTATAACTTACAGGCGTCTAACGTTTTAGTGGGCCATCGGTAACTTTGGTAACAACTGATTAACAACACGATATTGAACAGGGGTTGAACACTATCAAACGATATTCCGATCAATAATCATAATGGAGTTCCAAGACGGTGGCTTATATATTCTGTCGAAATGAAGGACAGCCAACGCCTTGGACGTACCATGATCCTTTAAGGTTACCTTGTTTGGCCCATAACATAAATCACACCTAATGTCAAGGATGAAGCAGGTAGAGATAAGACGATGGTTAAGTTATAATATTAATAATAATAATAATGATAAGAATAATAATAATAATAGAACATAGGATTATGAAAACATTACATCACCTAAAGGTGATGTCATCGTCTTATTCTCTAGGTCATCCTTATCTTATACTAATGCAATGTTAAATAAAAAGAGAAGCACTAACCGCAAGACTGATAAAGATTCAGTAATGTTTATAAAATATTGATTGCTGTAATATAATTAATGACAATAAAGGTTAATAATAAAACTCTTAAAATTATTTCGCGACAATTTCCCCGGGGCTTCAAAATCGCACACCGGGCGATATCCAACCTTATCACCCGTCACGGAAATACTTATCTCCATTTAGGTACGTTTATAATAGAAAATTGCGCCCAAATTTATTTAGTTGTCCGTGGTTCTTCGTTGTGATAAGATTGAATACGCGTTACAATTATTCTCTCTTTACGTATCGTATCCAATTTCATTAAAATCAAACTAGACCGGCGTGGAACGTCCCTTGTCGAATTTTTTGTGGAAAATTTTACTCCATCCAATCCGTCAAGGTACCTTCGACGCTTTCGGTGGATCGCGAGAGGCGAAATCTTCCATATCTAATTAGGATTTTAGTTACGCGGCTTTTGGTGCCCCCGAACCTAGCCTGGAATTGCTGAAGGGGTTAGGTCCGTCGGCGCCCGAGCGGCGCTTCTGACTTATCTACTATGAGAAGTTATAATTTAGTTGCTGTCATTGGAGTAGTATACCAATTCTTGTAGTGAGGATGCGTTAAAGTGATCTTGCTTGGCTATTTTCGTGTCTAACTTCTTCTATTAACGCGTCATTGGGTAAGTTGATAGTAACAGACACACAGGTTTACCATGTTTTCGCACTAGGTAATGACCTTCCATCTTTACATAACCAACGGGGTCTTCTTCTTTGACCTCTGAATAGACGGTACTTTCAGAATTTTCGGAAGAGGGTGGTGGTGGCATTGGTCTGGTTATTAAAGGTGACTGCACGTGATTCAGTGTAGGCTTTGGTAAGCTAGCAGTTGCATGGTTTGCTGCTGATGTTCGAAGGTATATTAATCGTCTAAGATGCAGGAAAGCACGCCGAGTAAGGTAGTCTACCGTTACTATAAGACTCAGTAATACTAAATCTGACAGTAATGTTAAATAATGTGAGCTAGTGTTTTCGGGATAAAATAGTGATTTATATTCATTGATCCCATTTTGATTTGAACATTCTTGTAATGTGGTGAACACGGGCTTAGGTTCAGTGTATCCAGATATTTTCAATGTTATCTTCAACCACGTCGCCGGTATAACCGGATGTATTAATAAACTTTCATCGTTGTTAAATAAACATCGTGTTCGTGGTCTAATAGTAAAACCGTTGATTGGGTATACAGTACAATTACAAGGCAGTCTTCAACCGCACCTATCCTGTCATTGTGTGGAATGGTGTTTTTTTTTTGACCGCATTGTATATGGATAGATTGTCCACTTGGGTTTAAAACGTATTTAAGATTAGTCAACGTCGTTAGATATTGTACTGTTGTATCTGATTGTTTACACTTCATTGGACATTCTTTTTCTAGTTCTTCTACTGTAGCTCCTCTCAGTATATGACTAGCGCACAGTGTGCTAGTCATATATTCTCCTGTTGGTTCTGTTAGTAAACATGGTTCTTCTTTAATTCGATCGCATTTAGGTGTTAGGATGATTTGATCGTTAATGTCTTTTGAGATTGCAATTATTTGTAAATCCATCTCTATTGTACAGGTATACGTTTCCCAAGCAAATGTTGGTAACAGTACCTGTCGAACTTCTAGATTGATGTTAGCCGTTCTCAATAGAAAGATATGTATTCCAATTAATGCTGATGTTTTGGATAATGTACATTCTGTCACTCTTAATTGATAATATTCCTGCAAGTCTTTTAAGGTTGCTTCGTATCCATTTCCTTGCCAGATCACTTGTGCTTTTTCTAACAAGGTCGCCAGTAATTCTTGTTGGATTATACGCGGATGTTAAATGCGAGTTTGACACATTTGAGCAAGTAGATTAAGTTGTTATTGCACTAAATTGAATGTCCATCGAAATTCTCGTGTTGCTTGTACATCACATATAGGTTGTCTCATTACTAGTAAATCACTTTTCACTAAATCGACCGAAATTATTGAGATGTTACGTTCCCGATTTTTTTCTTTTAGCACATCATTTTCCTTACTGTCACTAAATAGTCTTTTCACGTGTGTTCTGGTAATTAGTTCGTGAGTGCCACATTCACCATCATCATTCAGAAGTTCCAGATCATTCCAATTATTGTTAGTCCATAGGTCTTTATTTTGGTATAGACTAGTTATCTTTTTAAAGTCACTACATAGAGAATCGGTACACTTTTCACAATACGTGAGATTCAAGACATTGAGAAAATCTATACTTAACACTAGCGGGGAAGTTGCTTCAAAAAGGCTAACCCGTGGCATTCTTTCTAAATAAATTCCAGGGGTTATCTCGATTCCAGAAATAATTTGTATATACCACATGAGCGTAAGCCTTAGCAACTTTCCAGCCTTACAATTAATCATCTTTACTATTTTTATTTATATTATATTATATAATATTATTTCTGCGAAAATATTCAATGGTTCCAATAAAATATTTTGTTATAAAAATACTTAAAAATAAGAAGAGCCCTAATAATAGATTTACATTATTGAAATATTTAAGTAATTAGCTTATAATTATATTTATAACATGTTCATCGCCAAATGATGAGTAATTGTATAGGTATAATTGATAAAAATTCGGATAAGGCTGTAACTAATCAACATTGTGAGAATTCCTTGTAAGACGATTGATGAATAAATAATCCATATTATTCAAGTATATTTAACCGTATCTGCTATTTATACTTCAGGAAATAGAATTCATTGTATTCACTTACCAATATGTTAGTATGTTGCATGCCTTCTAATTATATTAGGTACTCTACTCACTACTGCTGAGTGGGATTCCATTTACTACTGTAGCATGGGCACCATTGCAATTAATTCTTCCATGGGACGAATTCTCCAAAATATAACTTTTCTTATATAACCATTGTCATCATTCAGATGGAGAAAACTGGATAATTCATACCGTTCAAATCAATAATTTGTAATAATAATTTGTATTCCGTAACCGTGCGCGTATACCAGTTATAAAAATTGTTCCATTTAATTAGACATAACCACTCTCCCCGGCGCTTAAAAGCGGACCCCTGAACGACTCAGCTTCAATTTATGGGCTCAAGAAGGTGGCCAATTCTAGTGATTAATGGGAGACGGTGGACAAGTTGTCCTTCAGCACTCTTTCTGGGTGAGGCTGGCAAACTATCGATTTATTGGGCTATAAAGTCAATCAAAACGGGATACTACCCAACCAAAATAAAGTCGAAACAATTTCCAAGTTCAAAACACCAACAAATATTAAAGAAATTCAATCCTTCTTAGGACTTTCCAATTATTATAGTGAATTTATTTTCAGTTTTGCTCAACTCGCACGACCATTGCATTCGTTAACAAAGAAAGACACACCTTCTAGTTGGACCAATGAACATCAACCTGCGTTTGATATATTGAAAATCAAATAACAAGAAGCACCAGTATAAGCACACTATAACCCTCAACTGGAAACTGAACCATGGGTAGATGCAAGCATAGACGAAATTGAAGAAATATTATTACAAAAAGGTGAAGATAAGAAAATGCATCTTGTAACCTACATTTCCCGAACCCTTACAAAAGCAGATCGGAACTATACCATATCCGAAATAGAAGCGTCAGCAGTAATATGGAGTTTAAATTACCTACGACGTTTAATTTATCGAAAAAAGTTCACAATCATTACTGATCATCATGCACTATGCAGCTTAAAAACGCTTAAAAGCCCTACTAGACGCCTTGCAAGATGGGTAATCAAATTATCCGAATTTGAATACGAGATTGTACACAAACCCGGAAGAAAATATACCGACGCCGATTGTCTCTCCCGCAACCGTATGGATCGATACACACGACGACGAATCAGAAGCGCAAGCAATGCCAACCTACATATTAGAAAACAAGGATATTCAAAGTCTTCAAGACAAAGACCCTTCTTTACACGATCTCCGCACACTTTTTGCCACAGACGGTGATTCCTAACTCACTGCTGCACAACGACGCCAAAAGAAAACATTTAAAATGAGAGATGGTGTACTATACCGGAGCAATTTCACCAAAGATGACCTCGAAGATCTATTGGTCATTCCTTCAGATCTACGATATGAAATTGTGTACAGCCATCATAACGAACCTCTAGCAGGACATCTAGGTTATGCTAAAACATATCACAGAATTAAGCAGAGATTTTATTGAGACAACATGCAACGTGATATTGAGCGATACGTGAAGGGGTGCCCAGACTGCCAAGCCCGTAAAGGCCGCACAAATCTCAAACCTCAGGGTCTTCTACAGCCCATCGATGTCTCCAAACTAGAACATCCTTTCGAGAAAATTGGCATTGATCTGTTGGGACCATTCCGTAAATCCATCCGAGGACGTACAATGATTGTGGTTGCAACTGATTACGCCACTCGTTGGGCAACAGCTGCAGTCACAAGGGATGGTAAGGCCAAGCATGTGGCTCAGTTCTTAGTTGACTACATCATTACGAAACATGGCGCACCACGGTACATTCTGAGCGATCGCGGACACGTTTTTCGATCCGACCTTATAACGGATTTACTGACAGAAATGGGCATCACTCCATTATTAACCACCAGCTATCACCCACAATCCAGTGGCTTGACAGAACGATTTAATAAAACCTTTGCAGATATGCTTCGCCTTTACACCAACATTAAGCAAACAGATTGGTGTCTCTATATCCAACACCTCACATTCGCTTATAATTGTAGTAAACAAGGTCGACTAAATATACACCTTTTCGACTCGTCTATGGACGAGAGGCAATTTTGCCAACGGAAGCAAATTTGTTACAAAAAACCGGATTTGATATTGAAGACTACCTACAAAAAATTAACGACACAAGGGAAGAGGCAGCAACAAATATCACACGCAAACAAACAACAGATAAAAAACGGTATTATGCGGCACATTGAGACGTACAATTCAATATCGGAGATAAAATAAAAGTATATACGCCCAAGCGCAAGGTCGGCCTTAGCGACAAACTCATTTTACGCTGGCACGGCCCTTACGAGATAATCGGGAAACGTGGAAATGTAGACTATGTGGTGTGCATGGGAACAAAACGGAAACCAATAGAGGATGTTGTACACGTCAGTAGAATCCTCCCCTATAACGCACCCTGGACAGACGAAGAACAAGCGATTCGGCAACTGTCTACCCCTCATTGCCATGAATCGGAATCATCTAGCGATTCCGATGAGATTTGAATTATTACACAGTACACGCATCTATTACAGCTTTCCGGCATCCGAGGGCAAGGAACCCCGGAGGCGAGGTCTATGGGAACAATGGGTCCTGAATCAAATAAAAGAAACCTGTATACGCCGGGGAGGACTACAACATACGCTATACACAGCCCATAAGAGCACTTTAAACAGCGCTGCCTTCGATCCCCAGCCGGACATGCCAGACGCAAGTGCCCAACGCAGACTGATCCACTACTTGAAGATCATGAACGTCAGACGGGCTCTACTACTCACTCACTTAGAAGTGAATACCTCATTGGAGAAAAACGCCCTTTGCCTCGATTGCGAACAGGCACCTATAGCCTCCCTAAGAGACGCGCTCATCAATTTAGGATGGTACCTAAAGGAGGGCGAGATCATCGACACAAAGGGACCAGTGGAGGACCCCACATCTGACCTCGACGAAGTACAGTCCGACCCGTGGGGTACATCTCCCAACCCCGGCAACAATAACTACCAACAGTGACAATCTACCTCAAGCCACTCGGTGCACGGAGCATTCAATACGAAGGACGTTCGTTTAGCGGGGGTAGGTTTAGATGTGGATCGTCGAAGGTCTTGGTATTGTGGGTCTTCGATAGTGTTATCGGGTGAGTCGTCTGTATCACTACCTGGATCGGTATAAGCAATAGATAGCTTATAACGTAGTAGTTTATATTTGGTGTAGCAGTAGGATGCGATTAAAAAGAGCAGAAAACCTGAAAACAGGGTTAGTACTTAAATAATGACCAGGAGTTGGTCTTCTCTATTCTGGGAAGTCGTAGTGGGTTCAAGGCTGGCGGCGGTAGGAACCTGAGTGAAAGCCAGCGGTGCTACAAATCGAAGTTTGTAAAGCAAATATACAGCAGTTACGCTTAGAATACAATTCCAAACGATTAACAGGCAATCATGATCATATTCAAGAGGGTCGATGGCGTTGATGGTACCCACGATAAATGTTGTGATTGTGTCCGATAAGTCTTTTTTCAACGTATTTGTTGACAGGTTAAGATGAGGGACTTAGAGAGTCCAATTGGGATAAGACATTTCGAAAAGTTCTCAAACACGGGATGTGTATCATGTTGGAATGGACGTATGTGATATGTTTGTAAAGTTGAGCAGGTTGCTGTTAGCACATGGACTAATCCAATATGGGATTTTGTGATGGAACAAGGATAACGTGTTGGAATGATGGTTCTATTATTGACCATGAGTTTACAATTACAGGGTAATTGTATTTCCAGTGCACCCGGTGTGTTGTAGATGTTGTTGTCGAAGTGATGCATGTATGTTTCACAGACGATAGTTGTGTTGCGCTGCGGGTGTGTCAGGACATAAATGTCATCATGAATTTTAGAAATTACCACAGCTTGAGAGCGGTAACAACGATAAGCACAATGTTTGTTTAATTCGTCAATTGTTGCGCCAGAATTCATTTTATATGCACATTGTGGGCCATACGTGATATCAGTAGAGAAGCGAGGTATGTAGCAGAGTTGGGTGTCGTAGGGTTTGCAGAGGTGTAGACTAGATCCCGTGATGGGTCGTACTGCGTTATCCAAGTGGTGAGGGTTCGTGATGTGTTGAGCCATTGCGACATAGATGGTGTCATGCATGATGACACAAGTATCGTTATGCCAGCAGAAAGGCGTTGTCAGTAATTCCCATAAGAACCATTTGATACCATCTTGTGTAATTGGAATTCGGATTTGGATTACCAGGGTGTTTTCTGCCATGACGCAGTCAGCTAATTGAAGTTTATATTATTTTGATAATTGAGATACTGGGATTGCCAAATTGTGGCCAGATCGGCGGACTTCCGTATCAAGGCGGAATAAATCGGATTTTAGTACCATAAGATGGATCAGGAACATAGGTATTTGGTGGGCTCGGCAATTCTGTAAAATTTCGAAATTCTCCATTGCGCGAGCGAGTCGGCTTGTTTGCTCTGTTGACTTAAAAACATAATCGTAGAGTTCAATTATTTCTTCAGTATGTGCACGATCGTTATTCATGGTTCGTCTACGAAACATTTGTAATTGTTTAGCCATTGTGTTAATTGTCCATTTGATGTGACGAAAATTAACTTGAACCGTATTAGCATATTCTTTAAATTCGTTGGATTATTTTGAAACAGACTGTAGGTTGTGTCGCAGTTCATTATTAATACGTTGTAATTCAGTTTCGAGATTACGGTTGGTGGATGTCAAAGTGTCCAGCTTACGTTGTGTAGCTACGCCACAACACCAATTTAAGCCAGAGGCGATGAAGTCAAGTGTACGCTTGGTCTTGTGTTGTGGGTGGTATAGGGTTTCATCTGGTACAGGTGTCCATGGCTGATTAAAGTATTTATCGTCAGCATACCCTTCTCCAAGGGCGGATGGTGTGAGATTAGTGAAGACAGTTGGGTGGGTTGTTTTTTCTACGCGCTCCAAGTGGACGTCGATCTGCGACACAACTTTCGTGATGACGTTACCCAGTACGCAAGTAGGGCGACCCAGATTATCTTTGCAAAATGGTGATGTTTCGCTTTCGTCATAGGGAACTGTGGCGTGTGTTGGTATATCCCAAGTGGTTTAATATGTTAACGGGATAGTGGCTTCGCATGCTATTGTTTCTGAAAGGGCTTCCAATATGTTCCTGGGATGATGCGTACAGGTATACTCCCCACCATTCCAATGTATAGAAGCAAAAACCTAAAATGATATTATTAATAGGTGGTCACGTAAGGTGTGACCGTGTTATTTGCTGGTCAGAGAGGTTAGTCAATTAATACGGCTGAAGCTAAGTAAAACTTTTACTTTAATTGCTAAAGAATAGAAATAGAATACAATTAAAACACTTAATTCACATGTTCCTTGAGGACTAGTAATACGCAGTGATACTGTAATAGCGTAACCGAACTGTTTCTCACCAAGTGGTCTTATTTTTTATCGTTAAATTTTGTCACTTGATTCTTCATAATAGTCGCATCTGCGGTGTTTGGAGGCTT
>JAZBGX010000699.1:5905-21654 GCA_037414775.1 Zonitis immaculata | reverse complement strand
CAAATAAATCAATATATTGGACTATTTGTTATATATACAGGTTGATTCGTAAATTATAGTGTTAAATTAAATGAGTGGATAGAAAAAGAAATTCTAAGACAAAAAGTTTCTAGACATTTTTGTACCTGACCCACCGTTAATTAGTTATTGATCGATTAAAGTAGATAATGACAGAAGCATGTGGGCGATGTAAAGCAATACCAGCGGTGTGCGCTCAATCCCAGCCGATTCTTATTGCGTCTACGCGCTTCTCTCATCGATTAATTTATTTATATAATAACTATCTAACGGTGGGTCGAGTGCGAAAAATTCTAAAGACTTTTCGTCTCAGAATTTCATTCTCTACCAACCCTACAATTTAATAACGGTATATAGAAATATTATTTGCTGCTGTTGTATCGCAAAAATTGATTACAAATCGATAGTAGATAATAAAATTAAATAACATTACAACTTGATAAATTAATGTTTCCATCGATCTATCTATACATTATTAGTTATTCTCGGATTTTCAATGGAAAATATCAAAGGCAAATTTACATTAATGTTTATATTGAGTACAAGGAAATTCAGTTGCTTAATTTACTTCAAAAAAAAATTTTTCTCTTTATAATTTTCTTTTAATTGAATAAAAATTCGTAAATATTTCCAGAAGTCAAATATTTATATTTTACAATTTCGCCGAAATAAAGTTCTTTTGATTGATGTTTTTTTTTTACTTGCTCCAATCAGAGCATATCTTCATTCCAGCAGCACACCGTATACATATTTTATGAATGAAAATTATATATGAGAAAATGTAACCGAATATCTAATAATAGCAAAGAGGTTCATGATAGTTTAACAACATGAAAACTATATAGACGTCGATATTAATAGATTTTGCGCGATATTTTTAATTTATTCCAAACAAAATTCCATTCGAAATTTATAATTTTTACTCATATCTCTCTTCTTTTTTTACAATAACGCGATTGACGTAATAACGGTAAATTGAAAATTACATATCTATAGGTATTTATTTATGAGGGGTGATCAAAATTTCTCAAATCTCTGCTCTAACAAAAAACGGTCATCACATCGCTATTTTGTCTAAAAATTCCTCATTGCCCCTGAGCTACTCTTTAAGTCAATTATATAGAGATAGAAGTCGCTGGGTGCTAAATCAGGAGAATAAAATAGATATTGAAGTAATTCGAATGACAACCTAGCATTTTTTCTTGATGACCAAAATCTTCTTATTATTTGTATGACTGCTCGCGCTCAAATGGCTGTAGTTCCTAATGTTGTGCTATTTCTAAAAAATTTGTGTTCACTAGGAATATTCGATTACTTTTGGATCACCCCTCGTATACACAGACAGGACTTTGTTTTTGGTTTGCTATGAAAAAATCTTTGTATAGACAAACAAGCAAAAAAGAAATTTATGCTCCGAAAAATTGAAATCCGGCAATTTTCTTTTAGATATAATGTTCTGATGAAAATTTTATGTTAATGCAGATAACTGCGTATCTATTTATGTTAGGTTTTTCAATTACTTATTTTGTTAGATGATGAATTAAATGCAAAAAATTCCAACCTTGATCTGATTAATTCATAGTTTTATCATTGGAAATTTAATGGAATAAATTGGTTTTTCTTTTTGTTAAATGTGAAATTTCAATGAAAATCCTTAGAAATCGATGAAAATTCTACAAGCAATAATTGTCCAAATTAAAAATACATAAAAATTTGAACATTAAACGTGAAAAATTTGAAAATAATCTATAGTAGATGTACATTTGAGAGGGCATGGGTGGAGCTAAGTCTTAGAACCCTACACTACACACCGCACCTCACAGTGACAGCCTTTCAAGTAAGGTACTGCAGTGAGGTGGGGTGGGCGGAAGCCTTTTAGACTTAGCTCCGCCCATGCTCTCTCAAATGTGAATCATCTATATTATGAATGACAACTTTTTTTTGTGGCAATTTTACAGGAAAACGCATTTTGATTGAAAAATTAATATACTTAATAGAAGAAGATATATTGATGATGAATATAGGGGCGCTAATCGTTTTACAATTTTTCTATATTATTAATGATCTTTAATACAAGTATATTATACATACAGGCTGTCTCAGGACGTACAAGAAACCTCTACAACTGTATTGCTATTTTTTACTAAAATATTACTAAACCCATTCTGCACAATTTAAAATTAATTTCATTATTTTCAATGTGTCGTCATACAGAGTGGCGCACTTTGATTATAATGTACAGAATGTCTGTAGCTATATCGTTGAAGAAAAATGCGAATCGACGTCTTGAATGGTAACAAAGTTATGGGAGCTTCCTTGCAACCTGCTTGGAACAACCTGTATAACAAAATGCATATAAACATAAATATGTCAAATAATGAATTTTTCTTTTAAATAATTTTTCTCGATTAATACACGATAAGCAAAAAATTTATGTTAATGATTATATTTTTCTGTCATTTATAATTGAGAGATTCCAAGATTATTTCTTGGAAGATTTTTCTAATTAAACTGAAAGTACTGAAAATATATTGAGAAGAAAAAAAAAACTATAATTTTTTTTTCTCTATTCATATAAAAATAATAATCATAAATCTCTTATTAGTACCTATATGCAATTTCTAATTATTTTTCTTAAATATACAATTCACAATATACAGTCTGGCATCACCGACCGGGGCGATATAATAATAATAATAATAATAAACAACATATTTTATAATTCGTATTTACTCTGAGATCGTTTTATATATTGTAGAAATATTTTGTATAAGACAGTCTGTATATTTATAAAGTTATCTCTAATAATAAGCTTTTTAGGTTAATTTGCGCCAAACATGTTGACGAACGAATTATAGTAATTGCTCTAGAGATGGAAATTTAGCATTTTACGAAAACTAATATAGATTTTCTAGAAATATACAGTAGTTAATCATTATTATTATTATTACTATTATTATTATTATTTAGTTGTTGTTGCTGTTAACGATAAAAATTATCTATTAATAATAATATAGGCAGCAGTTGACTGTTTTTCTAGTTTTTTTTTTTGTTCGTTCATCGTTTCGTTCCATTATTATTATTCTTTCAATTTAATTCACATAAATCATGTCAAGATTTGATGTCAAATTAACACTTCATAAATTATAAATCATGCCATGATCTCTCTACGCTTTATCAAATCGTTTGCACGTTTTCTAATGAATGTTATAAAATATATATACAACAATTTAACGAAACCTATAACAACAACAACACTTCACTATGTATATTGCATATGTAGAGATTTTCAAAATATACATTATGTCCCAATGAAATACAGTCCTGCAATTCGCAAAAAAAAAACACAAAAAAAACTTATTGGCGTCTATATTCTGTATATTTTAATTACAAAATATTATAAAGCATTTGGAATGCTTACACAATTTGTAAATATTTTCTGTCCTATTTGGCATCGTATCGAACAAACCAATTACTAGCGTCTCATTCCATTCTCTAATTAATTTCAATTACCGATTAAAACATATTTTATTTTATGTCGACTAAAGTCCAATATATAGTAGTTGCCAAGTTTTCCAGAAAATCGCTACAATTGCATTTAAGTTTTGTTTGTTTCTAAAAACTGAAAAATTACGTATAACAGCTGTCTTTATGTTATCTCAGCCTCAAAATTACTCTAATATAAAAATGAGTTGTTTCATAAAGAAGGACATGCTGTATATGTACGATTTTTGTGTTGTTGTTGCGTTGTTACAATAATCGTCGCCTCTTCAAATATTTCAAATGATCGTCAATTCATTTTTATGTGAATGGTTGCTATCTAGTTTGGATTAAGTCCAAACAATATTTGGGATGAAATAGAACGTTTACATTGTCGCGACTCAATAGATTTTCTTCATTGTTTTCGCAATTTAACCATCCAAAAACAACAAAAAACTAAAATTTATAGTCAAAGGGGGCAATATTTAAAGAAAGAAAAAAAAATTATCGAGGGGAATGATCTGAGAAAATCGTAAACCATTTTCTCGACATAAATGCTCGTTTAAACTATTTTTCCATATTATACAGGACGTTACTTGATGATATGTACTTATTTGAATGAGTTACTTCTGGACCAATTTCAAGTCGAAAAGAACATATAAACTTGAAATGCTTTGTTTTCGATATACAGAGTGTTAAACTTTCTTTGTTTCTGCAGAAGGTGATTTTAAAATTTGTTCAGGAGTCTCATTAAGTAACAGTCTGTATATAGTCGGAAAATATCGATTTAGAAAATTATTATTATTATTATTGGTAATAAATTTTATGAATATCTAAATTAAATTTAATCAAATATCTTTATTATTTGCTTTTAAGTTTTGTTTGATAATAAAATATCGAATGAATCGATTTTTCGATTTTTGACGATTTTTACGATATATTTAAATAGTAATAGATGTTATCCCATAATTTGTGTATATATACAGAGTGATCCGCCCGAGGCTTTTCCGGTCTTGTATAGGAACTCTAGTTCTAGTGGAGGGAAAAATAATGCCCTCGAAGATCTAAAGTTTGAGAAAGCGTTTTAACATCAAAATGTTCTCTAAATGTCACACTTTAGATCGTCGAGTCCGTTTTTTTTTTGCCAGATTACAAGAGCAGGATGTCTCTAGTGGACCACCATCCTGTATATCAATTTAAGGTTTATTGATATACAACAATACATTAGTTATGGAATGATTTATATATAGTATAGTGGGTATAGAGTCGGTATCTCGTTGTGTAACTATTGATTTAGATTGTCGTTAAGAATTTATCAGTTGTATCCGATATTTATTTCAATGTTTAATTCAGAAATTCCTCAAGATAAATTTCCAAATTATTTCAATTTAATGGAAATCTTCTTTGATTCTGATTATTGACGTTGACTTGTCACGCAATGAACAATCCATATATATTTTGAGGGGGGTGGAGTTCGAAAAAAAAACAAAACAAAAACAAAACTAACTATAAAAATAAATAAAAGAAACTTTGAATGAGTTGTTAATAAAATACACAGAAGAGACAATTAATCTTATTATAAGGTTGTGTTAAACTTTTTAATTTTTTTTTATTTTTCAAACAAGAAATAATAAATAAAGAAGTTGACTGTAACAGGCCCCGACATATAACAAGCGGAACCGTCTTTTTCGCCGCTTGCAATTTGAAATGCCCACCCTAAAATTAGCAGCGATTACACGGTTCAAAATTAGGTCCAATTTCGATGATGACGATGATGATGATGATGATGATGATAGTCAGCTTCTATAATATGATTCTTATCTTTTTTTTTTGTTCAAATAATATTTTCCTTTATAAATAAAAAAAATTTGATTATGATGGAATGACAGGCGACAGGAGAGTTTCAAAAATTGAAATGCTTCCAAACAACTTTATAAAAAAAATTTGAAATTCGCGCGCTGTCATTCTCTCTCTATAAACCACTATATACAGTGTGACTCACTCACTTTAAAAAAATAATTTATATTTATATAAACGATGATAGTCGGCTTCTTTGACTTATTTTTATTTTATACAAGATGGGCCGAAAGTGATGTCATAATGTGAATGTGCCATAATTTTCGCAAATTCTTCTACTCAAGTAGTAGACAGATAGGGAATTAGTTTACAATAAATAACGAGAGCTTTACACGCACTTGAAAAACACGGTATCATTGTTACTATGCGAACAATTACGTGTTTGGCTAAATGTCTCGTGCAAATTGTTTTGATTGGAGATAGCCCAAGAAGTGGCCGGCCCTGTATTGCTCATTCAACGGAGAATATCGCTTGAAGAAGCCAACGGCAGTATCGTAACCCTTACTGGTAATCGCTAATCAGCTCTCGAGCATTATTAGGACGGAGCATCCGCTCATACAGTTTGAGCAGTGATGGAGATTTTGAAATACTACTTTCCGGATTGTGTAACCTTTCGATTTGAACTTACCAGAACAAATTACAAACCTTGCAAATCTTGAAAGCAGCAACATTGAACAATTCGAAATGCCGTAAAACAAGCACAAGGTAGTGGTCAGTTGATTGATAGCTTGTTTTTTTTGTTTTTTTTTTTTGACAAAATGGTGGTACCGAATTAACATTATGACGTGACTTTTGCCCCATCTTGTATTTTTCTTTATAAATGCAAAAGATTTTTTTTGTAACGAGGGATATTTTTGAAATACGCATGCTAGAACTCTCTCAATATAGCCTACTATACAGTGTGTCTCACTAAATCACGGTTGTTTTTCTTTTTATTGTCAATTTAAGTCTTAATTATTGTGAATTGTAAATTTATGATTGTTTGGCTAATTTTTTTTTTTTTCTACTCAGTGCTATTGTTGGTAGGTAGACTTAAGTGCGTGGTATTATTTTGCGGAACAGATGAGAAATTTATAGGTGTCTAGTTACAGTAAAATTTACATACATATAGTAATTTTGTAAAATATATATTTAAAATTATGGTAATCATAATTTCAAATTGTACCCATATAGTATAATAAGTACATTCTCTCCTTGCAGCATTGTAAGATTGTTGTATTATTTTTTAGTTTAAAACAAAAAAATAATAATAATAATAACAACTGTATGACTAATTGGAAATTCTATTAATAATAGAATAGACAACTGTTAGAGTGGTCATTCGGTATATTTCTATAATATCGATTTATTTAGTGATTCTGTTAGAGGAAACATTAGAAAATATCCGGAAATTTGGAATACTCTTATTATATTTTCTTTCAATACCTGTTTATTATTTAACAGTTGTCATAATAGAAATTATTATATTGGGGAGAAAAAATTATGTAAATTATACATCTATTATTTATATAATAGGAGTATGAATTAACAATTATTATTCAAATTGAAATTTTATACAGTATGTTCCAATATGCACGCTCACTATTAATATCTCGGTTATTAGAAGAGATAGAGCAATGGTTAATAGTGGAATATTTTACAGTAATTTAATGCTCATGACCAATTCTATTTCATATTTATGCTGACATTTTTGGATTTTAAGATATTTGTAAAAATACAAAATTTGCCGAATTCAATTTTTCCAAATATCTCAAAATTCAGAAAATCTGATATAGTAAAATTTGTAATAAGCAAAATATTCTCCATTTAACTCTTCTAATAATCGAGTAACCAATGATGAGCGTCCAAATTTGGACAGCCTGTATATATGTATAGTAACAATATTTTAATACAAACAAACAGGAGTTCAAATAAAGTCTTTGCTCTTCTGAAATTGTCCATTAACCTTTTTATTTTTTTCTTTGTAATGGAATAAGTACTGCAAAAAATTGTTGTAAGTAAAGCTCTCTTGAAAGCTCACGACTCAATACATTCGTATGTATATAGTTTGCGATACATAAATAAATCTGTAATTGTTTTATTCTTCCTATATAAATATTAGATTTTCATTGTATAAAAGTCAAGGTAATGGGGAAAAAAAGAGGATGCTTCAATTGGAAAATAATGAATTTAAAATAATTTCCTATAACTAGCTTGTCCAGTCAATAAATTAGAACTACCTAATTAATATTTATTAAAATAGGATTATTATAATAATCCAATCATAATATCAAAAATACAATATTTCTATTCTATTTTATTTAATCAATCGAAAAATGTGGGGGTGTTTTTTGTAAGATTATTGGAATTATTGTTGGACACTCGCCCGGTTATTACAATTACCATATTGGGCAAATATATGATTGAAGAGGGGGCCGTTAATAGGTTTTTTTCGCTATTTATGTTTTAGATTTTAGACAAATAAAAAATTGGCAACAATCTACTAAATGTATATAAATATATTAGTCGTTTTTTGTTCTAATATATATTATAATAATATATATATATATATATATAGTGGTGGGACATGTAATAATAATATCGAAGACACTTGTGGTATAATTTTCTCTATACTGTGAGACTTTACAACAGTCAGCGTTTGCTGTCGTAATGTCCAACATGCTCCCTCTGCTACTAATAACACTAAAGTCTATATCTTTGCCAGTAGTGCAAGTCCTACCAGTTGTTGAAGACGATTCAGTACGTTGTGTTGTTATTATTATTGGTTGTGTGTTACATTTGCATATTTATTTCCAGGATCCAACAATTTCTTATAATATGATGTAGCTCTATAATTGAGCGATCATTTTCAATATCTATATAGATATTAAATTATAAATGTGCCAGTGCTGTATAATAGTTTTTGTTTTGTTTTTCTTTCGTTCATCTTAATTTGGTGTTAGGAAAACTTCTTTATTGAAAAAACCTAAAGTGTCTCTCTATATGTAGATGTGCATTAATTGTTGTTGTTTAATTTGTTATTGTTATTGTGAAATTGGCTGGAAAACGAGAAAAGCCAAAAAAAAAAAAGAAAAACAGTAACAGAACCCGAATTTTGTTACTGCTACTGTATTGTGTGTGCATCTGTGATCTATCTATATTTATTTATTTATTTATTTATTAATTTATTTATTTACACCTGCATCATCATCAACGGGACTATCTATCCCTTTTAATTATATCGGGTAAGCTAAACAGTAAAATGTTGTTTTATTTTTGTATTTCCTCGTCTCCAATTAATTAATTGTTGAATCGAGGTTTTATTTTTGTTTTTAAAAAAAAAAATCTATGCAAATTCTTGTAATTGATTGATTGACAACAGGTGGAGTCGATCAATAAAGGGTTTGGTTGTTGTTGTTGTTTTTCTTTTTTTTAAAAAAAATCCGAATAATTGAAATAATCGACCCAGATTTATAATCTTATGGGAAAAATCTACAAAACTTGAAGTTGTATGAATTGTTGAATAATAAATATTAGGGTGCGTCAATTATTGCCATAAATCTTGTTGTTTGGTTTTAGGGGTTGTTGATGAATGAGAAGCGATTTTTTTTTTTTAACAAATTACGGTTTCTATTGTTTCGACGAGACTAAATCAGCAGGTGGTTTATATTGATAAAAATTTTTGTCGAAAATTTCTAATTACAATAATATAATTACCATTTACAATTGTTTTTTTGTTCTGATTTCGAATTTTTATTATTATCACACAAAATGGCTAACTATCAATAAATAGTGGGGCGATCAACGTGCGAAAGTGGAATGATTCAAGATTTCTATTGGTGCAAAACGACAACTATAATTAATAATAATGAATAAATTGATTTACAAAATTGTTATTTGGGATAGATTTTTCTTTCTATACCTACCACACTTGGTAAATTTTTGATTTAAATAAACTAAAAATACGAAACGTGAAAGAAGAGGAAGAAAAATTTGTAAATAAATAAACATAAACAGAATTTTTTTTTTTTTGGATGGTGTTTAGTGAAGACTTTCAGCATCTTCTTCTCGACATCTATTCAGTTTTGAAACTGAAATAAATGATTATAACCGCACTTGTTTTATTATAAATATAGAACGTCAAAATTTTAGATATATACCGTTGTTTTTTCCAAAAAATTTATAAATTCTTTTATTTTTTTTTTTCTAAATTTTTTTAGAAAGGATATCCTGGGATGTAAATTGTAATTTTCGAAATTTTTCCAACAAATTCCAATATTTAAAGAGATAAAAATTTACATAATTTTCCGATTATCTCGGACATATCTGATTTTGTTAATTCGATTTATTATACGAATTCACACAAGCAAAATTATGAACATTTCGGTTATCGCCTTAATTTCCAATAATATCAATTAATTATATAGAAAGATCGCGAACATTCACTTCCTATGGATTATGATATTCGCAAACATTTTTTGTGCCTGTTTGTTTGTTGTTGTTTTATAAATAATTATAGTTGATTTATGTGTGGATTTTTGAGGAAATATTCTATGCAATTTAAAAGATAATACCGGCCCGATAATCGTGCTATTAAATTGTTATTTTTATTATTTTTATAAAATCTTGAAACTGTAATTTATTGGTTATATGCCCCTCGGATGATCTTTAAAAAAATAAATAAATAGAAATAAAAAAAGAATATTCTTTCCCGAATAATAATAGTTTTGTCTTATATATATGTACATATAGAGCTATATATATTTCTACAACTGGATCTTATCGAATTTTGGCAAGTTTTTTTTTATTTTCTTTATTTAAGTATGTAAGTATATATAGTGACCGGTCCGCGATCCGCTGTCTGTGCGGTATATTTTCACTTAATTTGCATGGTACAAGTTGCCGCCCAACGATTTGCGGTTTTGATCGTCCTTTTGCATTGCTGACAGTTTGAATAAAATGTGGAGAATATTACACCTTTCTCTCTAATGTTATCTTCAAATTATTATCAATAATAATAATAATAGAGGTTGTTTCTATTTATTTATTTTGTTTTTTTTTCCCCTTTAAAATTGATTCATAAAACTCGGGAACTGTTGATGAGGGTGGGAATTTTATATATCTACGAGACATCACTATTGTGAATGTTGATTTGTTTATTTATTTACACAAGTCAACCTTAAATATATTATTTATTGATATATTTATGAGTCCATAAATATTATGTGTTAATTATTGTTTTTGTCTATATTACTACTACTGTAAAAAAGGGGTGGTTTTTTTTGTTTGTTTGTTTAAATGATTTGTTAAAGGACTCTTAAGAGGATAAATTACGATTCTAGTTTAAAACAGCTTCATATATCAAACATCTGCATATCTTGTCCAATATGTCTATTTCTTCATTTAATAAGAATTAAAATATACAGCGTGATTCAAGATAACGATAAATATTTAGTATAAAACAGTTGCGTTTATTGTTTTATTATTTCTAATGATTTTCTATTATTTTATCAATATATATATACAGAGTGTTCCATATTCAATACTAATTTTATCACCTTCAAATTTGGCCTCATTAAAATCCAATATTCATTTCTGGAAAGTAAGTTTAAGTATGACGTTTAGCTTTTCCACAGATTCCACTTTTATCTCTTCAATATTATTGAAACGACGTCCCTTCATTATATTTTCTTGATCTTCGGAAATAGGAAAAAATCGCATCGGGCCATATCTAGATCGTTGCTATATCATCAACAATGCAGCATGCAGCAATGCTGGAGCGTCCGTAACGCTCGTTATTTTCGTAGCTTTTAGGATCTGTTTGGAAACGTTTGTACTATTTGTAAATGTCTGTTCCATTCATTAAAGGCTAACAAGAACAAAATGCAACACTTCCAATACGGTGCTGCACACTTTGGGGGGCATTTGTAATTTTTTTGACAGTCAACAATAAAGCAAGCATCTAATCGAGCTGTGGAGTGTACAGGAAAGGAGGAACATCTCTTATATGTGATAAAATTGAGAAAATGATCTCCGGAAAGAGCTGTTTGAGGGTCGCTAATGTAGGTTTGAAGAATGTCTTATCAATGGATGATTATCGTCAGTTTTTTTTTATATTGTACATAAAGCCTATGGTGGCGCCTCCTAACTACCCGTTTTTGAGTTAAACTTTTATACACAGGAAATTTGCCGCTTACCTACACCTCTACACTTCATAAATTAGTCTACCAAAACAACAATAGAATTTTTTTTTAGCGATTCGGCCTTATTTGATCAAATCTCGTATATATTTTTTTGTTTATTTACTATCAATATATGATTATTTTGAATATATGTTGAATCAGCAACGACTTCCTATAGATTTCGAACAAATCTCACTGCAGGGCATTAAATAAGGAATGCTGATGACCTCATAGATATATATATATAGATATATAAAAAAATAGTTCTTTATGCTTTTATGTAGATTTTTATAATATATTCGAAGCTTTTTGGCGAAATAGTTAATTTTCGGGGGAACATTAAAGGAGACCCCAAAACTATAGTATAGATTTTAATTAAGAAGTGTTAACATACAAGTCTGAATTATCGAACATAAAATTTGAAGTCAGCTTTTTTTTTCTCGAATTGAAATAATAAATAATTAGAACAATTGGCATTATTGCAGCTTTTCTAACTTGACACTCTGTATAATAATAATAATGTATAAATGAGGTATAATATTTTCTATATGCGTATTAGAGAAAAATTAAACAATCAATGAATAATTCAAATAGTCTTTTATAAATAATATTTATTATTTTATTAAAAATGTCGCTTTATTTTATTATTAAACGATTATTGTAAGAAAAAAAAACACACCGTTTTCCTTGACTTGAAAAGCCAATATGTTTTCTCTTCGCCTCCAATTTTTATTTATGTATTTAATTAGTTTGAATGATTGACAATTGAGGATATCGTCTGGCAAATAAGCATTGATTTTTTTTTTATTTGTTACCATACCAAATGTTTTTGCAAAAATTGTTTATATTAATCTCAAGAAGAAAAAAAAAGAGAAAAAGAAATATAGAAATAAAATTACGATATCGATAATAAAACAACACCCACAAAGATTGCGTGAATGAAAAGCATCTTTATACCTCTTCAGAAGTTTTAGCAATAATAATAATAATAATAATAATAATAATAAAAAGATCCAAATAAACGACATGCACTAACTGTTCCAGTCTCAATTTCAACTTTGTCGAGATCGACTTTTATTTATATATATATATATATATATATATATATATATATATATGTATATAGAGAAGTTGTAACACGATTTATGCAAATGTTTAATTTACCGCCGTCTCGAATAAAACGCCGCCGCCACTTCTCTCTCTCTCTCTCTCTCTCTCTCTCTCTCTATCAACCAATGATGATAATAATAATTATTATTGTAGTTTATATCGTTGAAAAATCTAAAGATAGAAACGTATTCAAATAATCAAAATGAGAATTTAATCATTATTTAGATGACCCGTTAATAAAATATATAACGAGTGTGTATATATAGCACGATTTGCAATTGGCGGCGACTTTGTAATCGTATACATATATAGTTAGTTCGGCAACTTGTTTCAGCCACTAGATTTTAACCTTATATTATACAAATATCAAATCCAATACACCACCGCCAACTGCGAGGAGAATTTCAAGTGTGATACACTCGTTATATATATACATATATAGAAAAACCACCAAAAAATGCAACTGTTATTTATATATACATAAAAACAGATCTAGTTAGCCGTGCAAATGTCATGTAATATAATGTACAAGCTGCAATACATCTACATCCTGTTATGCTTTGTTATCATTTATTATTATCATTTATCATTTTATGATTGTAGATTATTATCGTATATATTTAATTTAAATATTGATCGATTTTTTTCGGATTAAAATTAAAATTTTCGATGAAAAACCATTCATTTTTGTAATAATTTCAGATTTTTTTAAGTCCCATAACCTTCATAACCATAAATTAAAATAAACAACAAGTTGTTAATTGATTATTAATTAAAAGTAATAAATCTCTATCGATCCGATGTTAAAATTCATACATATGGTAATTATTTATTATTATTATTATTATTATTAAGTTTTTCTTGTAAAAAAAAAATTGTGGAGAAAATATATATGCGGAAAGTATATGAGGGTGGATTTCCTCTTGAAATTCTAAGAAACCGATTTATTGTGAATTATTCTTGTTTTATATACACGATGTACTATAACGAGTGTATCACCTCGAAATTATTGGCAGTGCATTGGAGAGCGTAGGTCTATAGTTTAGATCACACGTTATCAAATTTCAACGTTTTGTTGATCTATTTCTTAACAAATAGTGACGTTAGAAACATAGTGGCTGCTAACCTATGTTCAACAAAGTCTTCGCCAATTGCGAAGAGAAATACCGTGATACACTCGTTATATATGTATATATATATATACCCACATGTCGTATGTAATTGGTAATTTTCTAAATAGATTTATGTTCAACAATATCATTCAAATCAATATTCGTTATACAGGATGGTATCAAAATCCGTGACTTCCTTTAAATTGTGGATAAATCACAATTATTATTATTATTTTAATTTTTTGGATCGTCAATAAAACCTTTTTTTGTTTTTATTTTGTTAATTGATTGAGCATCTGTGCGAAATATAAATTTCCGGATTATTTCTTTTTATTTATTATAGTTTAGTTTATATCGTACAATCGTCGTCTCTTGTATGGATATATGGATATTTTATTATTCCAATGACTTTTATGAGGGGCTTGTGCGATTCCATGCTGTATTGTACACATTTTTTTTTTTTTTGATAAATCAAGAATCAAATAATGTAAATGATATTCGTATTGTGTCGGGATCATAAAGCAAACGTATCTGTCGTGAATAAACTAACAAGATATTTATTTTTTTATTTTATTTTTTCTTTCATTCGTATACAGACAGTTATTTATATACGAGCGCTAACAACTATATAAAATGTTCACCGGATCGCGAGATTTGAATGTTACGTATACCTACTATATATATATAGTCAAATTTCGAATGTCCTATAATTATAGAAAACCAAACTGCCGTTTTTGTTCAATTAATATCTACAGAGTGTGACATCCCATTTACTGTATAATTACCACTATATATATCTCAAATTATGAAACAGTCCTTTATACTTCATCTTGTACCACATATTCTCAATGATACTGAGATCTGGACTGTTCGCGGCTCAAGTAGATGTTCAATCATATCTCCACACTCCCCAAACCAATAAATTTTTGTTGATCACGTTATTATAGCCCTCCTATATAATTTCTATTATTATTATTATTATTTTAAAGTTTGATTCAATTGCTGATAGAAACTCGATATTGTTCGTAATTATTGTTATTGTTGTTAAACAATGATCGGATCAAATATATTTAATAACATTTCTTGAAAGTTATCCTAATAATTTTATTATTATTGTTGCATTATTATTATTCTTGGGGTAACTCTATGAATAGGATTTATGTTATATGTTTTAAAATTGTTATACTTTATATAATATTAAAGTCAATGTCCTTGATTTTATAAGTTTGTGTCTTCTATTTGCCACCATTTGACCTCTCTCTTTGTGGTTTTGTGTCACAAAACCACTGACTATATTTGTATACCTATATAAGAATAATAACAAATGGTGGCAACGCCATTAAAACAGTTGCAATAAAAATTGGTAGTCAACTTTCTGTTCATTCTCTCTTTCTATTATTGAATTATTGGAAAGAAAAACAGAAGAAAAAAACCGACGTGTAGGCTTCTTCTGAAGCGATAATCGGGAATTTATTATTATATAACAAAGAACATGATATAATATGATCAGCTTAAGAATAACAATAAAAAATACAGACCTACCACTGATTGCGTTGGTACAATTAATTACATTTGATCAGTTATAATAATTATTCATGACAAGCATGCCATATATATAATCGTAAATAATTTTTATAATATGGAATCAACAAGAGAAAGAAAGGAAAAACAAAATTTGATGATCGACTTTTTCTTCTATTGTTTCGTACGTTTTTTTAGCTCGAAACAGAATTAACGCCTCCGTTTTTCTTTTTTTTAATTGTACAAATGTTTTTTTTTTTTCATCTTTTGACAAGTCCAACAAAATATCGACCTAATCTAACAATAAGACTGATTTATGTTCATGATTCAAGTCTAGACGTTTTTTTCGTTCAATCGCTCGCTAGACTAATAAAATGTAATAAAAGTTTTTATTTGAAATTGGGCCAAAAATATATAAAACGCGACATATCTCTAAAGTGGGGCCAAATAACTTTGAAAAAATAAATAAATAAATAATAATAATAAAGAA
>JAZBGX010000698.1:0-26357 GCA_037414775.1 Zonitis immaculata | reverse complement strand
CTTTACAACAAATGATAAAATATAACTTTAACTAAAATCCCAGGACCATGAAACTACCCAATTGTGCGGGTTGGCCTCCTCTACTAACAACAAACAACTAACGCCCCTTGGTTTGAGGGATTGAAACTAAATGGGCGACTAGAAATGTTTGCAGAAAAAAATCGGTGCTCCTTCAAAAGGGCAAGCAACAAATATACCACTGGACTGGGCGTGAACGGAGTATAGTAGCACTTATGAGTTTCCGAAATGAGTATTTTGAATAATTGAGTGTACGTTTGTTGGACGCAAAATGCAATACGCTAGAGGAATGTAGTAGCCGTTTTTCAATCTGTAAATGGTAATAATTGTACAAAAAATATTTCGTACAGTGCCATAATGTACGATCTTTGTGTATATTGCTGATATCACACAAGTAACGAATGTTTATTCCACAGGAAAACACTTATATAGTACGACGAACTAAAGTGTGATATTTAGAGAACATTTTGACGTTAAAACGAGCGCATTTTTTGTTTCCCCACTATAGAACCAGGACCAGGCAAGCCTCTGGTGGATCACTTTTGTATAGTTGGTTCTTGTAATTTCTGTACAAACTATTTATCGATGACAAATTAATGAAAATACCTTAATCGAGTTGTTGACAAGAAATTGAACGAGTCCTATATATAGTTCTGATGTGGCACTGAATATCTCTATCTTCGTCATACTACAAATATTTACGATTGTAAATGTTTTGTCGCAGAGTGTGAATTCAATTATTGAAGTATTATCGATAATCCATTATCATTCATTTAGAATAGTTGATTAACAATAATGACCAGAAATATGCTTTAGTCAAATATTAGTTGTGTAGTAGTATTTAGTTAGTGCAGAAGTTTTTCTATTAAACATCATGGATTTCGAAGATAAACCGATTATGCAAAGTAAGCTCGGAAATGTTATTTGAATATTTAACTTTCGGAATAAAAAAATTTGTTTTGCAGTTGATTGTTTGGTAGTTCTACGAATTTTAGGCTCGGATATTGTCCATTGGAGTAAAATGAAGAAGTTTATGAGAATGTTTCTTGTATTCCAACTATCCATTGTCGTCATCTATTTGTATTATTTTCTATATGAATTATCAATGGATGAGATTGTTCGTTTTTTTCCATTGTTCTGCTTCACAATATTTGTAAAATAATTCTAAACGATTTCTATTTCAAATTTAATACAAATTAAGATTTATTTCGAAAATATAGAGTATTGCATCTTTAATACAACATGTTACAATTGGATCTGGCATTGAGAACGAACCGACATATGAATTATGGGCAATTGATAGTGCTGGTGATAGGATTCGTAACAAAATCATAATCGAAAGCTGTATAATAAATTTGTTCGCTATTCTCGATACAATCCTAGCATTCACAACAGCCTACATTCATTTATATAAAAAAACAGTAAGATGTAATTTCTCTTTGCTTGCAACATTATTAGAAGACAATCAATTATGGATTCTACAAATTTATTTATGGTTGTATGAAATTACAGTACCATTTTTTATTTATTGTATGATAATAACAGCTTATCAATTGATTTATTTTACACAACATATGAAATTTCAATTGAAATTATTATCGAAATATTTGGAAAATATTGATTATGGATATGATAATCGTTCTTTATTGCTATTCTATAATGAAACTTATCAGAATGAGGTGGCGAGACGTTTGAAATTTTGTATTCAACGCCATCAAGAAATTCTAGCGTAAATACAATCAATTTATTTGACAGCCAAGCTGTAGCGGCTAGAAAAGTGCTCGGCCAATAGAGCGCGGCTGCTAGTCTAGTGCGCCGTATTCACATACATTTGCATGTATTTTACTGTTGTGTTCTGGCTGATGTGCCGGCAACAACAAGAAGTATTTAACGTGCAAGTACCCGCCTCTCGGGCGGCTTAAGACTCCGAGCGTGAGCTACGGTTTCTAGCTCAAGCACTGACCTGTCTAGTCAGTAGACGTTTAGATAAGCCTCCTCCCAATCGGAGAGTCTGATGGGCTTGCAGCTCTGAAGGATACCGAATGGGCGTTGTGTGAGCAAAGCCGAGAGGCGGGTACTTGCACGTTTAAATACTAAACTTCTTGTTGATGTGCAGACAGGCCAGTTTCAGTGGCTGCCGCAGCCAGCAGTTGTTGACCTCCTAGTGCGCAGTTTCTCATAAGTTTACATGGGTTGGAGTGAGCGCCGCAGCTTGACTGCCTAGTGCGCGGTCTTCCTTAGATATAATCGAATTATTTGGATTTCTGTTTAGAGCTGGATTGAGATTTAATAAGAAAATTTATCCATTCGTCCCATTATACATTTTAACTGGAGGTCTTCATGGTATCGGTTGTATGATGTATTTATATTCGGTATAAAAAAATTTTTTCTTTTCATATTTCCAATATACTAATGAATTGTTGATTGATTTCAGACGTATGACGATTTTATTTCTAAAGGTTCAACAGAAAGTTTAATTCAAGTTGCTTTTGTTACATTATTATTTTTTGTTACATTTATTTCTTTAATTATCGGAGGTCAAACTGTAGAATCGAAGGTAATTAATTCAGCGAAAGTTTTTCAAATATCAATCAATTTATTTGGAATGATCATTGATAATTTTCTAGTCGGAAAAATTATTTGGCGGTATATTATCGAATAATTGGTATTTATGGAATGTAAATAATCGTAAAACATTAACAATACTTTTACCGCATATTATCAAATATTATAAATTGCAATTTACACAAACAATTGCAATTAATTTTGTATTAGCATTGGGAGTAAGTGGAATTTATTAGAAATCAAAAAAAAATTTAATTATAAATACGAATAATTTTCTTGTTATTTTCAGATTATGAAATTTATATTTTCAGTCTTTTCAGTTTACGTACAAATGCGTTGATATTTCTATAAAATAATAATAATACTATTTATTGTATCAAATCAATTCATAAAAAAATATGTTATTATATCTAAGAATTTGAGATTAATTGAATAAACTTAAGTATTATTGTGTTGTTGTATAAATTTGAACTCTGTATAGATAATATTTTTGAATAAAAGTAGTTTACCAATGAGGAATCTCTTTTTATTGAAGCAATAAACATGGACAAGTGACCAATTAAGACTTAATGCATGAGTACATGACAAACTCCGATTAGATATAATTCCGTTGTGCATAACACAGTGATTCAATAAGTAATAAAATTTGAATCGTTCTACTTCCAATAACGCTCAATTGAACGTGCTAAATCAATCTGTGCAACCATCGAGAACTGGGCGATATATGAAAACGATCTAGCAAGATAAAGTAAGGTTAGCGGCTCTAGACTAGTATTTCGAAAATAACTTCTATTGGTGTGCTGTAGAACAATTCTAAGTGTGCTCGTTGCAACCCATTTTGATAGTGGACGTACCGCACTTTTACTGGTCTTGATCTCGAACTTCTCCATTCTTCTGATTTATTCAGTGCCCCTGTTTGCTCCTTAGTCGGAATTTCTTACATGTCTCATACCTCTCTGTTTTTACGTTCTTCGTCGCTGACTTCCTCAATTTTACTGCTCAGTTGTTGTTTTTTTCTTCTTCTCATGTGTTTGTTTGGCTCAAACGTTGAATCGATATCTTTTCTAAGTTTCTTCTCCATTTCTTCGTCTAGTATGTCGTCATGTCGTCTTTCTTGGTCCATTCACCAAGAGAAATCCATCCTTTTGGTTTTTCCATTTTTATCTTTGACACTCAATTTGTGTAAATAATTGCTATCCTCAGAATCCATGGAGTGGCGTGTGATACCGGCATTTTACCACCAGCCCCATATGTGAGGATTCCAGGTCATTGACCCTACATCACTACGGTCATACTGTTTTATGATTTGATTTTTTGATTTTTATTTATTATCATGCCAAAGAACAGTCAGTATGAATACGGCAACACTGGCAGCGGATGTGTCTACATCACGGTCTTATGGACAGGTCTTGACACTGCTATCTTACTATCATTGGTAGAGGTAAACTCTTACGTTGTAAGAATTTAGTTACTTAAATTGCCATTTGGCCTCCTCTACTATGACGCTCCTTGTGGCAATTTAAGTAACTAAATTCTAACAACGTAAGAGTTCACCCCCACTACTACTAGTGTCAAGAGCTGTCTATAAGACCGTGCCACTGGACAATTGTGCGGTTGTTTTGGACAGTTGGCATACTGTCGATTAGAAGATGAGATAGATGAGACGAGAAGGATACATGAAGAGAGATAGAGAGGCATTGAGAGAGATAGAGAGAGAGATAGAGAGAGAGGGAAATATTAAGAGAGAGAGGAAGAGAGACGGAGAAGAATTAGCATACTGGTGGCTGAAGGAGAGAGAATTGGATAGGTGGGAGAGAAAGAGAACTATACATAGAGATATGGAGAGGAAAAAGAGATGGTTTATAAAAATATAGAGAGTGAAAGTAGATATAGAGATATATGAAGAAAGAGTGGGAGAGAGAGAGAGAGAGATGCTATTATTTTTGTTTCGTAATGTTTTCTTCTAGTCCTTATATAAATTAATAATTTTGATTGTATTGATGTAACATTGAGAATGCCCAACTACTTAGCATTAATCGTTTAGTGAATCGAAAAGTTGTATCAAACTTATTCCTTTATTTCTCTAATAATCGATGATGTTGTTTCAAGGATAACTTTTAATAATGTATTCCATTTTCAGTTCGTACATTCTAAATGGTTGACGTGTGTCTTCTCCTTTTTTTCTTTCTATTATGGATCGAATTTTGGCAATAATTAAACGAAATAGAATTACATTGAAAGTAATCAAATGGAAACAGAAAATTCAAAGTAACATCTATTTTAATTACAATATATCGATTTTTTATTATTTTTTTTCAACCTAATTGATGATTAATGATTTTCTCCTTAGGAAATCCATTGGCATTACTTATCGATTTGACTATAAATCTATTGAACATTACAATATTCAAATGGATGTTGATTTTTGCACTGTGTCAAGGCATTGTTATAACGATTCTACATACTTGTGATATTTTAGCAAAATTTACAAGTGACAATTTCAAAAAACACGGATTCGTTTATTTGGAATCATTCTATGTGAGATAAATAATTATTTTTATAACTCCAATTCCATTAGTTTTATTAATTTTTGTTGTTTTGTTTTCAAAATGGAATTTCAAGGGCCATACTGTTTCGATTACAGTTTTATGGATACGTACACCTTTAAGTAGAATTTTCGAGAATCTTCCCAAACAAAAATGGTTGGATTTACGTAAATATGATAAAACTTATCGGAAATTACGTCGCGAATCAATTATTTTAACAATTCTTGGATGTTTTACATATTTTGTAGCTATGCTAGTTAGTATTTTACATTTTCCAATATTTGGTTATGAATGGCAATTATATTTTGCTTTTGAATTGTTTGAAAGATACTTGCCGATTTTTTCGAATTTATTGATTTGTGCATATTTTTGGGGCGTCGTCTGTTACGCTTTCGTTACAGCTGGATTATCATTGATTACTGTTTATTTATTATTGAATTTCTGTTATTCTGTTCATTTATTGAATGATAATTTAGAAAATTTTAATCATCGTCATGGTTACGACGATGATGATTTCGAATTGATCAGCAATCGACAATATCAAGATTTGGTGAAGCAACGTTTAATCGACTGTTTTATAAAATATACGGAAATTAGAAGGTATACAATTCCATTCCAACGATACCTAACCAACTAATGTATTTTTAATTTTTATAGTCTTGTTGAAGAATTTTGTGGAATCACATATCATTCGATACCATTCATTGCAATTTCTGGAATAATTTTCATTTTAAGTCAATTCTACTACATATTGGCAGTACGATTTTTTTTTTTTTTTTTTTAATACAGCATGTCCACTATCAAACTAACGTTCAATTACTCGTGATATAGATAAATAGAGTAATATGTTGTTAATTTAGTGGACATTCAATATTTCAATGATTCAAATAATTTTGTTCAAAATTTTTTCTAGATGGATATGACATTAGTCGAATATCCACTTGTAATTTCACTTTTGCTAGTAACGACACTCGGATATGTACTTTTATTTTATCCTGGTCAACGTTTAAAGGATGAAGTCAGTTTTGGCGGATTTCCATTCCAATAATTGTAAATTAATAATTTCCATCTATCGTTTTCAGACTAATCGTACATACCAACTCGTCAAATTTCTACCATGGTATCATTTCAATATCAAAAATCGTCGCTTATACATCATGTTATTAATAAATACACAACAACCAATCATTTATAATATCGCAAATATTGTTTTTTGTGATTATGAATTTGCCTTAAATGTAAAAATACTATTTCCATCCACAACAACAAGCAAACAAGCCTAATTATTATCATTTGTTTTTCTATTGTAGTTCTTGAAATTGTGTTATTCTTATATAACAGTGCTGCGACAACTTCTGGCTCAACATTGAAATAATGCAACAGAGACTATTTTAAGAAATTATTATATCGTCCACATATATAGGAATATGGATTTGTATAAATAATTATTATTCGAATAATATGTCCCAATAAGCTTTTATTATTAAGTGTATAATACGATAAGAATAAAGTTTGTTCAATGTTTTGCAGCATTTCTATTCGCCCAACAATTTCTCCGATATTCACTTCCATCCGATTTGTATTAATTGTCAGATAGAAAAACGTCAAACAATTTAATGGATTTCTATAATAAACGAGCGAAATTGAAAATTGTAAACTTAATGAGATATGATTAGTGCAGCTGGCGGAAATTGTTACTGCCTTGTTGACTATGATTTGTTGTATGGTTGTTTTGTGATGCATACGAACGATTTACCATGTTTATAACTTTTTTTGTAGAATAAACATCCCTGTGATTGTTGTTGTTCATTTTACATGTCCTTGGGATTCTTTTGTGCAAACTTTATACAAATATGAATCAAAGCTATCAACGCATCGTGGCTCTAAATTTTGATAATTCCTAATATACTCGAATTGCTGAGACCGGTGGCATTGTGGTGGTACTTTTGGCTATCTTCTAGCTGCAACAATCACTATCGAGCTTATTGGTTTGGTGTGTTATAATAAATAAATGCATATTTTGGACAAAATTCTAATTTTATATCCGTATTTATTCACGCCATCTACTATATCAAGATAGAATAATAACAGAATACAAAAGAAATATAAATCCCATACGATGCTGTTTTGTTTATATTATAATTTGGGGTGAATCTTAAGTGGGACGTATTCAATAATTTGTCACTTTACAACCAATATCTAGCAGGGATTGTATAAAGAAGTTTGGTCCCCCGGCGCCTCCACCAATTCTATTGATCGATGTTTTCAATACTTTTTCCAAGTGTTTTGGTAAGTAATATTTAAGTACGGTACTGTGTTTTTTATTTTGTTGATTGTAATGGTGTTGTCTGTTATCACTAGATACATCGCTTTTGTTTTTATTTTGGAAATTCTATGCACTCTGGAATTTTTGCGTTTTTTAACTGACAATGAGCAATTATTTCGTCTAATTGTGGAACGTAGCTAGTCCTTCTGATACAAATGAGTGAGTTTTTTCTGTATCAAGTGAATACGTGTGGAAATGCACTGTTTTGTTTATGAGTATAGTTCTTTGAAAGTTTCCCATTGAATTCCAATGAATCTTTAACTTAGAAAACTAAAATCGTCAAACAATCCAATTTTTACTTTTGACATTGAATGAAAAAGGAATCGATGGTGTTTTTTTTTTTCTATAATTAATTGATTTAGTGATAATATAACGACTATCATTATCATTATCATCAATAAATGAATTTTTGCCTTCTATTTCATTATATCGATTTATAATTTCATGAATAATAAGCTGATGAGAAAATTTATTGTTTTTGGATAACATTCATTCAATTCTACCATTTAGTAATGGGGACTGTCCGAGTGTGAATTGAATAATTCTTTGGAATTTCCTTGTTCTTTGAAATCGTTACTTTCTTCTTCTAATTCTAAAAAAAATCAATTATTGTTGATTTAGAGTTATTCTCTATCCAACATTATGGATTTTGGCGATAGACCGATTATGCAAAGTAAGTTTTTATTGTGAATTGTTTGGTAATGTTGCAGTTGAATATTTCAATTGGTTTTGGTTTTGTAGATGATTGTTTGATAGTGGTACGAATCTTAGCTTCTGACATTTATCATTCGAAAATAGTGAAGAAATTCATTGAATATTACCTAATATTCCAACTTACCGTCATTCTAATTCATTTATATAATTTTCTGAATTTTAAATTATCAGTTGATGAAATCATCAAATTTCTACCAATGTTTTGTTTCACAATAAGCGTAAATTATTTTTAAATATTTCACTAATTATTAAAGCAATCAATTTTAATATTTATTCAATAGGGCATATCGACATTAATCCAGCTGGTTACTATTGGATCTCTAATACCAAAACAAAACACTTATAAATTATGGAGTATCGATGGTGCTAGTAAAAAAATTCTAAATCAAATTAAATTTGAGAGTTTAATAATTAATGGATTTGCCTTTTGCATGGCAATTCTAGCATTCATTGCAGCCTATGTTCATTTATATAAGAAAGCAGTTAGACGTAATTTTTCGTTAATTGCAGCATTATTTGAAGACGATGATTCATCGATAATCCCACAAATATATGTATGGCTATATGAAATTACATTGCCATGTCTTATTTATTGTATGATAGCGGCAGTTCTTCAACTAACTTATTCCACACAACATATGAAATTCCAATTGAAATTATTGATGGAATATTTAGAAAATATCGATTCTGATTTCGGAAATGATGATTTAAAACTTTACGATGATGAAGTCTATCAAGGAGAAATTGAAAGGCGATTGAAATTTTGCATTGAACGTTATCGAGAGATTTTCGAGTAAATGAGAGACAAATACTTCCGGTGTTGGAAATTTAAATATATAGGTTGATTTTATTTGCAGAGCTGGCTTGAGATTTAACAAAAAAATCTATCCACTCGTCCCATTATATACACTAACTGGAGGATTGCATGGTATCGGTTGTATGATCTATTTATTTTCTGTGAGTTTGTTTGTATTGAAAAATATTGAGTTATATCGAGTATTGATTTTAGGGAGTGATGAGTTTCGTTAATAAAGATTCAACTGTTGCTCTAATTCCCGTTTTTTTTGTTGCAATTTTGTTTTTGCTCACTTTTTGGTCTTGCATTATTGGAGGACAATCTGTAGAAACAGAGGTATGTATGGTTATATAAATATTCATTATTAATTCTAAATCATCCATCTTTGTTCCTCCAAGGCCGAGGAATTGGTTGATGGTTTGATGTTAAATAACTGGTATTTATGGAATTTGAAAAATCGTAAAACTCTATTGTTATTTCTACCATTCGTGCAGAAATCGTATAAATTGCAATTTACACAATCGATTGCTGTTAATTATAATTTAGGAGTAGGAGTAAGTGTGATTCAATTTTCAATACAATTGTAGATTACGTATTTCGTTCCTTTGTTTCAGATTTTAAAATTCATTTGGTCAGTGATCAACGTTTATATACAAATGCAGACTTCTTTCTCATTCTAAATTATTGAATTACGCGACCTAGAATAAGTATTTAAGATTTTAGGAATAGTTATTTAGCATTTAATTAATACTTTAATTAATGTAAATATTTAATAATTATTGTATATGCACTGTTGTAGTTGTAGTTAAATTTTAGAATAAATACCTGCACGTTAAAATTTGTTTTCTTGAAATTACTATTTTATTGAAAGAAAAAAAAAACACTACAGGAATAAAAAAAGAGAATTAAACGCTTCTGGTCTCCGCCAAGCTACCGCCGTTATTCGAACGTTAGCGCTTAATTTTTGTATTTTGTTGTCGTCTATTCATTTATTTGTTGGTCGCTTGACAAAACAGTTCGTTACAATATCAGAGTGGAATCATTAGAGTACGGATGGCTTGAGAAACTTTTGCTCACTGTATATTCCATCAGGTTATACCAGAGATGAAAAAATACTGTTTTAAAAATTTACTGTGATATTATAACGAACCGTTTTGTTAAGCGACAACCAAATGAATCAACAGACAGCAACAAATACATTGAGCAAGCGTCAATCTTAGAAAGATGTACTGTTGTTGTTCAAAGCGGTGGAGGCTCACTCGTATTCCCAAATTATAATTAACAGCAAGCGATTGTGTGAATTACCATCTATACGAATTTTAAATAAATAGTAGAGGAATATCAATAAAGTCTTACGATTTTTCAAATTCTATAGATACCAATTATTCGATATAAACCAATCAAACTAACTGATCCGATTATAGAATAAAATCAATGATCAATCATGCTGAAATACTTCGAATAAGGCTGCTGGACAGATTATACCACAAAATAGTTATTGAAGAATGTACCAGCAACAGGAATTTAATTTCTAAATTATAAAAATCATCTTAACGTACAAAAAAAAAATTGTAGTCCCCCGGCGCCTCCACCAATTCTATTGATCGATGTTTTTGATGCTTTTTCCAAATATTTTGGTTAGTAATATTTGAGTACGGTACTGGATTATCACTAGATACATCGCTTTTCCTTTTGTTCTCATTTTGGAAATATTATGCACTGGAATTGTTGCGTTTTTTAACTGATCAGTTATTTCGTCTGATTTCGAGCGTGTCTAGTCCTTCTGATACAAATGAGTGAGTTTTTTCTGTATCAGTTGAATACGTGTGGGAGTGCACTGTTTTGTTTATGAGTAGTTCTTTGAAAGTTTTCCATTGAATTCCAATAAATCTTTGAGTAAGAAAGCTAAAATCGTTAAACAACCCAATTTTTACTTTTGACATTGAATGAAAAGGTAATCGATGGTGTTTTTTTTTCTTTCTATAATAAATTGATTAAGTAATAATATAACGACTAGCATTATCATTAGCAGTAATAAATGTATTTTTGCCTTCCATTTCATTGTATCGATTTATAATTTCATGAATAATAAGCTGATGAGAAAATTTATTGTTTTTGGATAATATTCATTCAATTCTACCATTTAGTAATGGGGACTGCCCGAGTGTGAATTGAATAATTCTTTGGAATTTCCTTGTTCTTTGAAACCGTTGCTTTCTTCTTCTGATTAAAAAAATAAATAAAAATCAATTAGTGTTGTTTTAGAGTAATTCTCTATCCAACATTATGGATTTTGGCGATAAACCGATTATGCAAAGTAAGTTCTTATTGTAATTTGTTTGTTAATGTTGCAGTTGAATATTTGAATTCTATTTGGTTTTGTAGATGATTGTTTGATAGTGGTACGAATCTTAGGTTCTGACATTTATCATTCGAAAATAATGAAGAAATTCGTGGAATATTTCCTAATATTCCAACTTACCGTTATTCTAATTTATTTATATAATTTTCTGAATTTTAAATTATCAGTTGATGAAATCATCAAATTTCTACCAATGTTTTGTTTCACAATAAGTGTTAATTATTTTTGAATATTTTATTAATTATTAAAGCAATCAGTTCTAATATTTATTCAATAGGGCACATCGACATTGATCCAGCTGGTTACTATTGGATCTTTAATAGCAGAACAAAATACTTATAAATTATGGAGTATCGATGGTGCTGGTAGAAAAAATCGAAATCAAATTAAATTTGAAAGTTTAATAATTAATGGATTTGCAATTTTTAATATTACTCTAGTTTGCATGACTGCATATGTTCATGAATATAAAGAAGAAGATAGACATAATTTTTTTTTGATTGCAGCATTATTTGATAACGATAATTCCTCGATAATCCCACAAATATATGTATGGCTGTATGAAATTACATTTGCATGTCTTATTTATTGTATGATAGCGGTAGTTCATCAAGTAATTTATTCCACACAACATATGAAATTCCAATTGAAATTATTGATGGAATATTTAGAAAATATTGATTCTGATTTCGGAAATGATGATTTGAAACTTTACGATGATGAAATCTATCAAGGAGAAGTTGAGAGGCGATTGAAATTTTGCATTGAACGTCATCGAGAGATTTTCAAGTAAATGAAAGACAAATAATTCCGGTGTTGGAAATTTAAATATATAGGTTGATTTTATTTGCAGAGCTGGCTTGAAATTCAACAAACAATTTTATCCATTTGTCCCATTATACACACTAACTGGAGGATTGCATGGTATCGGTTGTATGTTGTATTTATATTCTGTATGTTTGTTATGTGTTTATATTGAAAAATATTAAGTTATATCGACTATTGATTTTAGGGAGTGATGAGTTTCGTCCATAAAGATTCAACTGTTGCTCTAATTCCTGTTCTTTTTGTTGTAAGTTTGTTTTTATTTGCTTTTTTGGCTTGCTTTATGGCAGGACAATCTGTTGAAACAGAGGTAAGTATGGTCATACAAAGATTTTTTATTAATTCGAAATCATTCATCAAGACGTAATCGGTTTGTTTCTTTGTTCATTCAAGTCCGAGGAATTGGTTGATGGTTTGATGTCAAATAACTGGTATTTGTGGAATTTGAAAAATCGTAAAACTTTATTGATACTGCTACCATTCATACAGAAATCGTATAAATTACAATTTACACAATCGATTGCTGTTAATTATGATTTAGGAGTAGGAGTGAGTGTGATTCAATTTTCAATACAATCAACGATTATTCTATCAACTTGTTTTGTTTCAGATTTCGAAATTTATCTTCTCAGTGATCAACGTTTATATACAAATGCAGCATTCTCTCTCACAATAAATGATCGAATATTATTATTATTACTATTATTCATTTGACTTATATTTAATTTATTGTCAATATTCAATAATTTCTATGTATATACACAGTTGTAGATGCGTTCTAAAATAAATTTCAGCACGTTCAAATCTTGTTTGTCTATACCAATCGACAAAGTGACAGTCCAATTAATTCTACAATGAAATATGCACGAATCATCGCTAAAATTTCTTACGTCCAATTTAGAGTCACTATAAAAATATAACTAACTACCATTGTCCATTCTTTAATTAGGAATTTCCTATTAGGTGTGTGCAAAAGTTCTACCCGTTACTCGAATCCCGAATACGGAGTTTAAAACAAATATATTCCGCATTAATCTAATTGTAAGTAACGTAATATTGCGCAATAGTATTCTAGATAATGCAAGCTCTCATTAGCTCTTGACTACGTAATCCTCGCTTAACATGCCGTGTAGCAATAAAGATCATATCCGACACTGTTCGCTTTGTGAGTTTGACAAAGGTCATAATGTATAGATAAAACTTGTCGCAATATGTTATATAGACGTATGGGGAAGGCGTTATATAGACGAAAATACCTGCCATCGTTGGTTCCGAAAATTCAGTAAAGGAGATAAAAGCTGCGATGACAAACTACGATCTGGACGCCTTTCAAAACATTTTTGAAGAGGATTTTGAACATGCTATATTAAATGATCAGCCAATCACTGTTGAAGAATTAGCTGAGAGACTTTCTATACACAAAAGTACATTAGAAAGACAGAGATACATGGATACTTGGATTTATAGAAAAAAAAAATGGAGAAATGGGTGCGACATGAACTGTCGGAGAAAAATCGAATGGACAAGTTGAATAATTGTTTTGTTTTGCTATCACGCCAGCAAAATTAGTGTTTTTTCGGAAATATTAGTAATTTGTGATGAGAAATGGGTCATTTAAAAAAAAGTCTACTTCTCTAATTATTAAAATGATTATTTTCAACATTAAACAAATATCACTGCTCATTTAATTGAATAGCTTAATTAAGATTGTCATTATTTCTTTTCAACGATCCGATTATCGATTTTATTATAACGATAATGATGTTGATTACATTTGATGAGTTGTTTCATTCCTAAAGTAGTGATTTACAAGTGCTGACGTGTCTCATTAATTATTATAATGGATAAATTTTTGGAAATAATCAAAAGAAATAGAATCATATCGAAATTGATCGGATGGACGCAGAAAATACAAAGTAATTGAAAATTCAAAGCCAACAATCAGTTTATCAAGTAATTTTTCCACAGGAAATCCTCTGGAATTAATCTACGATTTAACTTTAAATTTGATAAACAACAGAATATTGAGATGGATGTTATTTTGTTCATTTTGTCTTGGTACTGCAATAACAATTCTACATACTTGCAATATTCTATTAATATTCACAATTGAGAATTTCAATAAACACGGTGTAATCTATTTAGAATCGATATTTGTGAGATTATATTGATATTTTTGATTGTCAAATTCTTTAATTGATTGAATTTCTATATGAAATTTCAAGGGTGACGTCGTTTCATTTGCACTTTTATGGTTACGTGAGCCTTTGACAAAAGTTTTCAATCAACTACCCAAACAGCAATGGTTAGATTTACGGAAATATAATAAAACTTACCGGAAATTACGTCGTGAATCAATTATTACAACAATTATGGGAGTAATTGCATTTTTTATAGCTGTACTAGTTGGTATATTACATTTTCCAATATTCGGTTATGAATGGCAATTATATTATGCTTTGGAATTTTTCGAAAATAATTTCCAAAATTCCACAAATCTACTATTTAGTTTATATTTATTAGCTGTTGTCTGTTATGCTTTAGCATTAATCGAATTCCCATTGATTGTTGCGTATTTCTTAACGAATTTGTATTGCTCGATCCATCTATTGAATGATAGTTTAGAAAATTTCAATCATCATCATGGTTACGACGATGATGATTTCGAATTGATCAGCAATCGACAATATCAAGATTTAGTGGAGCAACGTTTGATCGATTGTTTTATAAAATATACAGAAATTAGAAGGTAAAAATTCCATTCTAACGATACCTAACTAACTAATGTATTTCTATATTTTATAGTATTATGGTGGAATTTTGTCAAATCACATATCAATTGATGCCATTCATAATTATTTCTGCACTGATATTCATTTTGAGTCAATCCTACTATATACTGGCAGTATGAAATTATTACAAATAATCACTTATAATAGAGGATGTCCACTGGAAAAGAACAATCATTCTAGTGGACAACCGATATTATTCTAAAGATTTTATTCTATGATCGTTACAATTTTATAGATAGACATGACTTTATCCGAATATCCACGTGTAATTGCACTCGTCTTTGTAACCGCATTTGGATATATCCTAGTATTTTATCCTGGCCAACGGCTAAAGGATGAAGTCAGTATTGCCGGATTTGTATTCCGTACAATTGTGATTTTGTTGTTTCGATTCCAGACAACCCGAACATACCAACTGATCAAATTCCTACCATGGTATCATTTCAATATCGAAAATCGTCGCACCTACATGATGTTATTAATGAATACTCAAGAACCGATCATTTATAATTTAGCCAATATTATTATATACGATTATCAATTTTCCATTGTTGTATGTATATATATTGATTTTATTTCCATCCACTCAGACAATCTAATTCGGTAATCATTGATTTGTTGTAGTTTTTGAAATTGTGTTATTCTTATACAACAGTTTTGCGACAACTTTTCGGTCGTCATTGAAAGAATTTTAAATCAAACAACTAGCGGCCAGTCTATACACACATCTCGCTAACTTCACGAATAATACAACTGATAATATTTCGAGTAATTATTATAATAGATGATGTATTTCAACAATATCAATATATATATAAATTTCTATCACAATGTCTTGGGGCATTTCGCTTTTTAATCTGCTGTGAATATCCCTCTCACCGATGATCAGCTACTCCGACTTGGTTTCTTCTTATTATTGCTTGTCCTATGTATATTCCAATTTAGTTGGTGAGACTATCGATAGTTGCATCTATCCATAAGCGCGCAATACAATATGGCAATCGTATCTTGTCCGGCGCATCCACCATTTTCACTCAAGTTAATTTTAAAGCATGTTTGATACAACAGACAGAATTTGTGCTGCTCCGCCTATTAAACTGGACTATAGCAACCTTTATAAGGACTGCATTTTTAAATTATTGGCGTATCAGTCATGTGTTATAATAGCTGTGTTTCGAGTACGAAAAAAAAAACCAAACAGATTCATCGAGGGATTTCCAGTAATTTCAAGAAAACGATTTTGAACGTGCAGTTATTTATTCTAAAATCCATCTACGACTACAACAGTGACTACAACAATTATTAAATATTTACAATAATTTGAATATACAATAATAACTATTCCTAAAATCCTAAATAGATCTAGATCGGATCATTTGATAATTTATTGTGAGAAAGAAGTCTGCATTTGTATATAAACGTTGATAATTGACCAAATAAATTTTAAAATCTAAACAAAATTAATAAATTGTTTGTTGCATAATTGTATTGAAAATTGAATTTCACTTACTCCTATTCCTAAATCATAGTTGATTGCAATCGATTGTGTAAATTGTAATTTATACGATTTCTGTATGAATGGTAGAAATAACAATAGAGTTTTACGATTTTTCAAATTCCATAAATACCAGTTGTTTGACATCAAATCATCAACTAATTCTTTAGACTGGGACAAAAAAAAAACAAACAAACAGATTACCTTTCGATATACATGATTGAGAATTATATGACCATAGACCTACCTCTGTTTCTACAGATTGTCCTCCTATAATGCAAGCCCAAAAATTGAGCAAAAACAAACTTGTAACACAAGCAACTTGAATGAGACCAACAGTTGAATTTTTATGGACGAAACTCATCACTCCCTTGAATCAATCGATATATACAATTTAATATTTTCGAAAACAAATACATAACAAACATACAGAATATAAATACAACATACAACCGATACCATGTAATCCGCCAGTTAGTGTGTATAATGGAACAAATGGATATAATTGTTTGTTAAATTTCAAGCCAGCTCTGCAAATAAAATCAGCCTATATATTTAAATTTCCAACACCGGAATTATTTGTCTTTCATTTACTCGAAAATCTCTCGATGACGTTCAATGCAAAATTTCAATCGCCTCTCAACTTCTCCTTGATAGATTTCATCATCGTAAAGTTTCAAATCATCATTTCCGAAATCCGTATCGATATTCTCTAAATATTCCATCAATAATTTCAATTGGAATTTTATATGTTGTGTGGAATAAGTTACTTGAAGAACTACCGCTATCGTACAATAAATAAGACATGGCAATGTAATTTCATACAGCCATACATATATTTGTGGGATTATCGAGGAATTATCGTCATCGAATAATGCTGCAATCAACAAAAAATTATGTCTATCTTCTTCTTTATATTCATGAACATATGCAGCAATGCAAGATAGAGTAATATTGAGAATTGCAAATCCATTAATTATTAAACTCTCAAATTTAATTTGATTTCGAATTTCTCTACTAGCACCATCGATACTCCATAATTTATAACTGTTTTGTTCTGGTATTAAAGGTCCAATAGTAACCAGTTGGATCAATGTCGATATGCCCTATTTAATAAATATTAGAACTGATTGCTTCAATAATTAGTGAAATATTTAAAAATAATTTACGCTTATTGTGAAACAAAACATTGGTAGAAATTTGATGATTTCCTCAACTGATAATTTAAAATTCAGAAAATTATATAAATAAATTAGAATAACGCTAAGTTGGAATATTAGGAAATATTCCACGAATTTCTTCACTATTTTCGAATGATAAATGCCAGAACCTAAGATTCGTACCACTATCAAACAATCATCTACGAAACCAAATCGAATTAAAATATTCAACTGCAACATTACCAAACATATTACAATAAAAACTTACTTTGCATAATCGGTTTATCGCCAAAATCCATAATGTTGGATAGAGAATAACTCTAAATCAACAATAATTGATTTTTTTTTGAATTAGAAGAAGAAAGTAACGATTTCAAAGAACAAGGAAATTCCAAAGAATTATTCAATTCACACTTGGACAGTCCCCATTACTAAATGGTAGAATTGAATGAATGTTATCCAAAAACAATAAATATTCTCATCAGCTTATTATTCATGAAATTATAAATCGATATAATGAAATAGAAGGCAAAAATTCATTTATTGATGATAATGATAATGGTAGTCGTTATATTATCACTAAATCAATTGATTATAGAAGAAAAAAAAACACCTTCGATTCCTTTCTCATTCAATGTCAAAAGTAAAAATTGGATTGTTTGACGATTTTGGCTTTCTTACTTAAAGATTTATTGGAATTCAATGGGAAACTTTCAAAGAACTACTCATAAACAAAACAGTACACTCCCACACGTATTCACTCGATACAGAAAAAACTCACTCATTTCTATCAGAAGGACTAGACATGCTCCACAATTAGACGAAATAATTGCTCAGTTAAAAAACGCAAAAATTCCAGAGTGCATAGAATTTCCAAAATAAAAACAAAAGCGATGTATCTAGTGATAACAGACAACACCATTACATTCAACAAAATAAAAAACACAGTACCGTACTTAAATATCACTTACCAAAACACTTGGAAAAAGTATTAAAAACATCGATTAATAGAATTGGTGGAGGCGCCGGGCGACCAATTTTTTTCTCTTCTGCACGTTGAGATGATTTTTTTTTTTTTAATTTAAAAATAAAATTCCTGTTAATCCAACATTGATGTCAATGGGATGTGATTGTTTTTTATTTTTACTCCTAACAACAATTTTCTAGGAGTAGGTAGGGTATTCTATTTATTTTTTTATATTCTCATCATAAAGGAATCATATGAAATTCATCGATTGGATATGAGAATTGATACCAAAACTACAGATTTATTAATAAAATATGCTTCAATGCTAATGTGAACATTTTCAAATGCTGACGTGTATGGAAGATTTTTGGAAATAATTAAGAGAAATACAATTGAATGAGCTGTTTAACCAAATCCTATCAATAACTATGGAGAAGCTCCCGAAATACGGGAATCATCTTTTTTAAGTGACATTAAATTCTGTTATTATTGTATCTTGATACTCTTATTGTGTATTTATAGTAAATTTATAGTAGCTTGGAAAATCGGAGCCTTATTATTTCTAATTTTTGGCTAATTGAACAGCGGATCTCACTACTTTATCTTATTGACATTAGATTTAGAACTGAACAGATGACGTTAATAAATACGGACCTAATTAGTGAATTTTGTCCAAAAGACGCATTTTATTTATTACATTTAATTATGGATATGTAATTGGAATGACATTGAGAATCCTTAACTAGAAAAACTTCAATTGAAACTTTTCTCATTATTATTATTATTATAACAACGGTTACTGCTGTTTTAATGATGATGATGATGATGATGATAATATTTTGTTTTATTTTCAATCCGTATATTGTCAAGTGTTGACGTGTTTCTTCTCTCTTATTATGGAAAGACTTTTGATAATAATCAAAAAAAATAGAATTGCCCTGAAAGTGATTAGATGGAAACGAAATATTCAAAGTAATTTCGACTTTATTAACACAATCGATTTTTTTTTTAATTGTACATCAATTTTCTTCTAGGAAATCCATTAGAATTAATTAGAGATTTAACTTTAGGATTGATAAACATCACAATATTTAGATGGATGTTAATTTGCTCACTTTCCCTGGGTATTGGAATAACAATTCTACATACTTATGATATTTTATCGAAATTTACAATGGAGAATTTCAATCAACATGGCGCCGTGTATTTAGAATCATTCTATGTGAGAGACAATCGATATTTCCCAGCTGGAATTTTATTATTAACTATTAATAATTTGTTTCAATCTGATTTTAAGGGACATACAATTTCATTCACAATATTATGTACACGTGTACCGTTTATGCAAGTGCTTGACAAACTGCCCAAACAGCAATGGTTAGATTTACGGAAATTTAATAAAACTTATCGGAAATTACGTCGTGAATCAATAATTGCAACAATTTGGGGAGTATTCACAATTTCTTTAGGCTTTATAGCTGCGATTTACCATTGTCCAATATTTGGTTATGAATTGAAATTGTATTTTGCTTTCGAATTTTTTAAAAATAATTTTCCAAAATATTCCAATTTCTTAATGGGTTTATATTTATGCGCAACTCTCTATTACGGTGTTGTAATGGCTGGATTATCATTGATTATTCTATATTTATTGATGAATTTGTATTATTCAGTCCATGAATTGAATGATAGTTTAGAAAATTTCAATCATCGTCACGGTTATGATGATGATGATTTCGAATTGATCAGCAATCGACAATATCAAGATTTGGTGAAGCAGCGTTTAATTGATTGTTTTCTTAGATATACAGAAATTAGAAGGTGGAATTTCATCGAAATTATACGAAACGTTTTAATAATATTTCTAATTATTTTAGTATACTGAATGAAGTACCTGAAATCTCTTTTAAATTCATGCCATTCATTGCAATTTCCGGAATAATGTTTATTTTGAGTCAATTCTACTACATTTTGGCAGTATAAAATCATTTTCAAACAATGTCCACTATAAACAACTACTACGAAATAGAATAATTTCAGAATTGGTTCATTTAGTGGACATCCTGATATTTCAATGTTTAAAATAATTTTCTACAATTTTTCTCTTATAGACCGACATGACTTTATACGAATATCCACGTGTAATCCTACTTTTACTGGTAACAACATTAGGATATGTTCTTATCTTCTATCCTGGCCAACGTTTGAAAGATGAAGTCCGTATTCTACAATTTTTATTCCAACAACTGTAATTGATAAGTTTGATTTATTGATTACAGACTAATCGAACATATCAACTCGTCAAATTCCTACCATGGTATCATTTCAATATCGAAAATCGTCGTTTATACATCATGTTATTAATAAATACACAACAACCGATCATTTATAATTTAGCCAATATTATTATTTGCGATTATGAATTTGCTCTCAATGTAAACATGTCATATCTATCAACAAAACAAAACCAATCAAATGATGATCATTTGTTTCTTTGTTGTAGTTTCTACAATTGTGTTATTCTTACATAACAGTATTACGACAACTTTTGGTGCATCATTGAAGAAATTCCCCAATCACCAGTAGAATATATTCATACATATATTTTAGGCAATTATTCTATTGTACATACATATAACGAAAGTATATCACAATATTTCTCCATACAGTTGGCAATCAATTCCCCGGCGCATCCACCATTTATTTTGAATTAATAATTAAAACTATCAATTGGACAGAATTATATTTAGTTCGATTTCATCAAGTTCCACGTATATAATTCAATGAAATATAAAAGTCAAGGATAAGTATATATATACATATATATATATACTTTGTGTACTTAACTAAAACTGTCGTTGATGGAAATGATGATGGAATATCGATTCATTATTCCAACATTAACTAATATTTCATGTTAGTTTTGTTCTGACATTTATCATTCAAAAATGGTGGAGGAATTCATGGAATATTTCCTCAAATTCAAATTTATTTAGCATTTAAAAAGCAAAAAAAAAAAAACACAAAAATGTAGAATTTAAAAAAAAAATAGTGCACTTCCCTGGTCGCCTCTTCAAGCCACCACCTTACTTTTTGCTAAGGTTGGCGCTTTGCCATTGTATCCGTTGCTATCTGTACATTCATTTGGTAGTCACTGAACTAATCGGTACATTACAATATCATAGTGGAACTAGTGGAGCTCTAACGAATGTCCTTTAGAACAACATTATCGCTGTCGAGTGGAAATCTAATTGAAAACAATGGATGGCTCGAGATATATATATTTAAGCAGTTAGAGCTGTTGATGGACAGAACAAGATCATCTCTTTATGAATTTTGTGAAAAGTACAACAAATTTTAAATGTTGATCAACAGTCATTCATTCACAATCGATCGACAATGGATTGGAAGAATTAGAGAACGCACAAAAACATAAGACAGAGATACAAGCTGTATAGCCTCAATAGGTGTGTTGCATAATAGACAAATTGAAACAGCGATAGTGAGTTCAGTCAAGTAGAGACCGAAAAATTCATTGAACAAACATAACGATAGTATAAATTACAATTTACACAATCGATTGCTGTTAATTATAATTTGGGAATAGGAGTGAGTGAATTTAAATTTCCAATACAATTATGGAATCAAATATTTTATTTATTTTTATAGATTTTGAAATTTATTTGGTCAGTTATTAACGTTTATATACAAATGCAGACTTCGTTCTCATTATAAATTAAAGTAGACAAGATTTTAGGGGTAGTTATTAAACTTTTGATTCATATTCAAAATTATTGTAAATATTTATTAATTATTGTATATTCACTGTTGTTGTAGTGGATGAATTTTAGAATAAATTCCTGCACGTTCAAAATTGTTTTCTTGATATTCTAATTTCATAAGGAAAAAGAAAACTATAAGAATTTAAAAAAAAAAGTAAACGTTTCTAGTCGCCGCTAAGCCAACAACAACAACAGAACGTTTTGCAGTTTGTATAAAAATCCTCGATAAATTCTCAACAAAACTAACCGATGATGTTAAAAAAGACCATAAACTAATTGAAGCCGAATTTAAAAAGTTTTGTAAGACGAGTAAAAACAAAGAAAATCGATTTGTACGTTGTTCGATTTATAAAAATCCCATTCATTATTATTATAATTATTATTTGTTTTAGTGTTATTATTTGGGTGGTTTGGAGTGGAGTGCAACTGGTATATTAGGTGAAATGTCAAAACCATTATCATCGTCAATGCTATCGGAGAAAATTTGCGAGAAATTAAAGAAAAAAGAGGCCCAAATTTGTGATTTACGTTATGATGTTGAAATTGATTTGAAAACGGTTGATTTGAAAAAATTGAAAGTACGTGATTTGAAGACAATTATCAATGATTGGGGTGGAGATTGTCAAGGTTGTATTGAGAAAAGTGAATTTATACAAAGAATAGAAGAATTGAAACCGATACATACGGAACTTTAGAATTGAGAACAAGAAACAAAAAAGAATCGAAGGAATTTTGGTGTCTCTTATTATTATTATTTATTATTTTTTTGCTTTTCTTCTCTTGTTGTACGTTTCCACTTATTTTTAGTGTATTCGATCAATAATAGTGAGAGACAAAACTAAAATCAGTGACTTATAATCACTATTTAGTTCGATTCTAACTAATTTAGACAATTGTATTTATATTTGTAACAGCAAATAATTGAAAACAAAATACACTTATTTAATTATTATTATATTGGTATTGATTTGAAATAATATAGATGATAATCGAAATTTGAGTAATTTAATTGAAAAGTTACAAGTAACAACAACAACAACATTAAAAAACAAGTTTCGAAAAATGACAATTCCTTTGAGTTTCCTCATTATTCTCTCCAATTCGTGAACATTCGAAATTTCTCAAGATTCATCTGAGAATTCAAAAATCAAGCAAAAAAAAAAATTTACCTATAAAATATTTAGTAGCGAATTCCCATTTGTCTTGTTTCCAATCAATCCATCAACACGTAACTGTTCCAACAAAAATCTCACTAAATCAATCGGAATTTCTTAAAATTAAATTATATAATGGCTAAATAGTAAACTAACAATAACCCGGCGCCTCCACCAATTCTCCATTGCACCCAATCTAACTTTATATTAATGTCGATAAATAGAATAAATAATTTTCAGTCATTCAATTACAATTTCAATTTAAATATAAATTATAGATCGTTTTCTGTTAGAGTATAACGTTGCGTAATTCGCAAAAAATTTAACAATAATATAAATGTTTACATAATTTTTCAACACGAATCTCACTGATTCATTAACAATTCATTAAATTAAATTTTAACCTAATTGTGATTTAATAAATATAAATATAATCTAAAGTGCAATTATAAAAATTAAACTAAATATGAGGTATTGTTACTATTATAGATGATACACACTGTATATTCGTTATAAACAAACATGATAAAACAGCGAGCATCATTTATACAATCCTGATTTGTTAATAATAATAATATCATCGGTACAGTTTAATAAATTACAATGACAATACGATAATAGTACCGATTCGTATGAGTGATAACTAGAATTGAGCAAATCCAATGAATCTTTTGATCTTGAGCAATCTATTCGATAATGCCATTATCATTATCGTTCTTATCAATTTGAACGCAAAAAACATATGGTGTTTGGATAGAAATATTAACGCATTTGGATGTAAACAGAAATTACTGAGAATATAAATTGCATAATCTGCAAATAAGAATTTCAAATGAACATATATTTCAATATCTCCAATTGAATCCAACTTACACTCAATGCTAGAATATAATTGATTGCAATCGATTGGGTAAATTGCAATTTATAATGTTTGATAATATTTGGTAGAAGTATTGATAATGTTTTTCGATTGTTTCCATTCCATAAATACCAACGATTCCATAAAAGACTGTTGAATAATTTTTCAGACTAGAAACATATTCTTTGAGTAAATCCAGATTCAAATAAATAATTCGGAGTTATACCTCTGTTTCTACACTTTGACCTCCCATAATTAACGATGCAAAAGTTGTGAAGAATAATAGAGCAACTAAACCAACTGGCATCAAATCAACAGTAGTGTTTCGCGTTATAAAAGCGACATAAGCCTGGAATCAAATCAAATACTTATCAGATATGATAGAAAATAATATTTAATAAATTTCTTATTACAGAATGTAAATAGATCATACAACCAATACCATGAAGACCTCCAGTTACTGTATAGAGCGGTACGAATGGATAAATTTTCTTATTGAATCTCAATCCATCTCTGAAACATCGAAATTTATTCAATTTCCTTCAGATAAAACAACTAATTGATTCAATATTATTTATAAATACGCTAGAATCTCTTGATGGCGTTGAATACAAAATTTCAAACGTCTAGCAATCTCATTTTGATAAAATCCATCGTAGACAATTGTTAATGAAGCATCTTCATAACCGTAATTGATATTTTCCAAATATTTCGATAATAATTTCAATTGGAATTTCATATGTTGTGTAAAATAAATGATTTGATAAGCTGGTAATACCATAAAATAAACAAAGAATGGTATTGTACTTTTATAATACCATAATGGTACTTTTAGAAGCCATACTGGATTATCGTCCAATAATTTGACGAATAATAAAAAATTACAGCTTATTTCTTTTTTATATAAATGGACTAATGGTGTTACAAATGCTAGAGTTGTATTGGAGATTGCAAACAAATTAACTATGAAACTTTCATATTCAATTTCGTTACGAATTCTATCACCAGCACTATCAATCGCCCAAAATTTGTGGTCAACTTCTTTCTCAATTCCAGATCCAACGGTAATATGTTGAAACAATGATGCAATGCCCTGATGGAAGTAAATCTAATTACTCATTGAATTAAATAAAAAAAAAAACAAGGAAACTATTTACAAATAGAGTGAAACAAAACAATGGAAAAAACTCGATGATTTCATCAATTGATAATTCATATAGAAAATAATACAAATAGATGATGACAATGGACAGTTGAAATACGAAAAGAAATTCGATAAACTTTCTCAATTTGCTCGAATCGAAAATATCAGCACCTAAAATCCGTAAAAACAACAAACAATCATCTGTAAAACAACAACAAAATCGAAACTGTTACAACATTTACAAATTCATTGAAAGTAACAACTTACTTTGCATTATCGGTTTATTTCCAAAATCCATATTTGATGGAGTCTCTCTGGATTTAGAAGTTCAGTCGAACAACTAACAGTTAACTAAACGAATCAAATACATATAGCCAGTTTTGTAATGACTCACTCCAAATGAATGATAATGGATTATCGATAAGACTTCAATAATTAAATCTCTATTCGCCGACAGAATGCTTTCAATCATGAATATTTGAAGTGTGACGAAGATAGAAATTCATTACCACAATTTCTTGTTTACAACTGTATTGGGGGGGGGTGTATTTTTTTTGCAATAATCATGTAAATTACATCGTGGAGACGGTTCGGAAGTAGTGAGCAATCGAGACAGTCGAGCGATATTGAAGGTCGTGTCGAGTTCCTCATTCTCATTAACATCGAGCAGTTGTAGATATAAAGATAGAAATTCAATGTCACATCAGAGCTCATACAATTTCTTATTAACAATCAAGCCGATTGGAGTACGTAAGGCGTACGAGTTGACGACAAATGGGTGATCAACACTTCAAAAGAACAATGCTAGATATAGGTATTAAATTATTAGAAGAGAACCTATCTGGCTATATA